>CANYBF010243986.1:0-17763 GCA_948192965.1 Dalechampia spathulata | reverse complement strand
AAATTAAGGATACATATCACATTACGCATGATGGTGTGATGAAAACATATTTTGAAATAAAATGGATGCATATTATTGTGTATTGATATTACCTTGGTTATAATGATATGTACTAATATATTTACGTGTGACTACTATAATAATTTACTGTAGTAAAAAATAATAATAACAAAAATAAAATAGTAAAAAAAATTTATTAAAAACATGTATAGATCCTTTGTAGAATATTTAATGATTTCCTTGCTTAGGGAATTATTAACCATTCTACGGGAGCGTGTTACACCAGGTTAGGGTGTGACATTTATGCTTCTGTATGTTTCTATATATTGCTTATCTTCTGCTTATTTCTTATTTCTATGACATTGGGGACAATATCTGACTTCAAGTTTGGGGTGGCATATTCATATTTATTTCACTCTGCATTCTATGCATTTTTGCTATAATTTTTGTTTTATATGTCCATTTTTGTTTAATTTATATTTTTAGCTAAAATTTTAGGTAAAATTTTTGTTTTTGTTTGCAACACTTGCTTAAAATTTAAGTGAACCTTATAATTATCTCTTTTTAATTTAAATGAGTTGGTGTTAGATGTAACTTGTTGCTGAAGATTTCTAATTGTTTACTTGAGTTGCTTTAATTCTTCTTCACTTTATATCCTCTCATCACTTATGCCAATTTTTATTTATAAGTATGATTATTTATTTTAAGCAGTTTTGAGTTTACCTTAGGTTGAAATGAACAAGTCAAGTTCTAATGAATGATTTCACTTATTATAGTTATATAGGTAGATCAAGCTAAAATTCAAAAATGTACAAAAATGTTGTAAATTCGAGGCTTACTCCTATATTTATTGGTTAGTAAGTAGGAAATGACATGTGCCCCATTTCATTTTCTAAGTCAAAAATGTCATATTATTGTTCATTTTTACTTATATGTTTTTAATGCTTAGTAAATAGGGGTATCTATGCACCCCATGAATGTCTCTAGGTCAAACGACTCAAAAATCAAGTAATGAACTTAAGAACCTTAGTTGTGAATTGATTAATCAAGGGTCAACATTGACAACATTTGTTTTCATGTTAAAGGTTCATAACTAGGTAGCTTGGTCTATGATGCAATGAACTTTAAAAATAAGTGTTTTAATACATCTTAATCTATTTATTAAATTATGATAAGTTCAATGATTTCATTAACTTCCTTTTTCATTTTACCTTATTACTTGAATGCATGCCATTATTCCCTACCTTTTGCATACATGCTCCTAACAAAATATTAGCATTTGTAATAAGGTGGACTATTGATTGATTAGTTACTAAATTTCACTTGAGTGCAATTAGTTTATTCTTCACATCAATGCATATCTTACATTTTACTTATTTGAGTTGAATGATGATGATTCATGATTCATTCTAGTTTTTAGCTTTGTGTTTCTCTTTGCTTGAGGACAAGCAAAAGTTTTAAGTTTAGGGTGGTTTGATAGTTGACATTATCACTTCTTTTCTCAATTCTTAAATGACTTTGTACACTATAATGACTTTTTAAGATATGCTTTCATGTATTTTATTTACATATCTTAGCATAGAATATAGTGTTTCATGCATTTTCCATTATCTCATGCATCATACTCACATTTTACATTATTAGCATTATTTCATGCATTTCCTTCACATACCTTGCATAATATATGTCATCTTAGTTTTTATAATGAATCTTATATATATCATTCAACTTTAGCTTATGATTTAAGCATGTTTAGCTTTAGTTTGCATGCTTTATAGGATTAAACATTTATTTCATGCATTAGAACATTAGTTTTAGGTACCACGACTTATGTTAGGCATGTTAAGATAGGAGTTTTTCATGTTATCAATTCATACAACTTGTGTAAGATGAACACGAGTCATGCCTATCACATGCCCCTTTACAATTCTCCATTTTCATGCATGACCAAGTCATACATGACTCATGTTCATGGGAACACGAGTCATATCCCTCCCATTACCCTCTTCTTTTAAATCATTTGCATTGACCGAGCTTCACACGAGTCATGTCTTACTTAACAAAACTTATGTTGCTCTTTTAGGTCATAATTTTCCTCTATTTTTTTATTCCTTCGATCATATCATTTTAGGGTTAAAATGCATTCATTTTAGAGATAGTTTTTGGAGGGATTTTAGGTAAAGAGAATGAGTGGAAATGGATCATTAAGCCAAAGAGAGAGAGAGGTAACTTAGGGTTTTTTAGAGAAACTGAGAAAAAATGAGACATCTTTAGGTGTGGATTTTGCTAATCTTCTCGTTTGATTCTTTTCTTCTTGTGATAGTTCTTCATCAAGACATTGAGAAGACAATTGGGCTGAGCAACAAAGGAAGACTAAAAGAAAGAGTAGTAGCAGAATTGTTCAAGTTTCTTCTTATCTTCATCCTCTTCTATTTTAGTTTTGAACTCTTTATGATTATAATTTCTTTAATTATGATTTTCTTTTATTTTATTTATTTTTCAATTATAGTTTGAAGTAATTGGTAATTGGATGTTTCTTCATGTTCTTAAGTTGTATTTCTTATCAATTCGTTTAATTGTTAGAACAAACCCTTTTAACATGCAAACATTAATTAACTTTGTTAATCGCTTTGAAAGAAGGATTAACTTAATCGAATAGACTTAAAAACATCAAATTGTAACTGCCTAGACATATGAGTTAATTAATTTGGAAGCATAAAATATGAAAATTGAACTTAATCACTAAAATTAAATTAACAGTCACGAAAGTAAGCTGTTAGCTTAACTTTGGTAGGTAAAATCTCTTTTGAAAGAAATAACTTTACATCAAAAACACTACTTTGAGTTGGTAATTAAATTATTAATTGTATATTTTGTTTATATTTATATTCATCCATCCCTATAATTAATTGTACATTATGTAAATTATGTAAATTGGTTAATGGTATTAGCTGATTAAATAAACTATATCTTATAATTGAATGTTAAATTACCTAAATAATTAATGAAATTAATAACTAGTACTTGATTACCTTTGATCCTAGTGAAAGATACCTTTACACTACAATTGCGATCTGTATTCTTACAGTAATGTAATTACATAATAAGGATTATAAATTTTAAAATTTGTTGATTGACTGTGCATGTTGAGATAGAATTATTTATACGCCAACAATCTTGTTATGAGATACAAGTGATTGTATCATATTTTGTTATGTACGTAATAAACAGTTTCATCAATTAAATATAAGAATTAATCCCTTTTCACATAAGATAATTGTAAATAGTTGATCGACTTGTTAAGGTAGTGTTCAAGTATCATTCGAATTCATAAAAAAATAATGAGTTAGATCTATGAATAATTTACTTTAGCTTGTAAAAGAATTTACTTCAAATAAAAATTCATTATTTTTAAAAATATTTATAAAAAGTTATTAGTTTTATAAAAAAGTTATTATTTTTTAAATTTTAAATGATATGATATTATTGAAAAATATAGAATCAAATACATAATATAATAAATGTAGGGACATATACGTTTATGTAATTATTTCTCCCGTGTGTCATTGATTTTTCTCATTTTCTGTACTTTGACTTTCCATAGGGAGAAAAGACCGAAGAGAAAGACCGGCCCACCACCGCTTTCATAATTTTCTCCGACCTTTTCTGTTTCTAAGTTTTCAATAATAACACTTAAAAATGAAAATGTTATCGTTTTTCCTAAAAAATAAAGTTGAATTAAATTTTTTAATATATTAAACCAGACTTTATCATTTAAATATGTATTACATATGAATATATAAATAAATTTAAACCATCATTTATTAAAGAAATAATAAATATACTATCAAACTGTAATAATTGAATAACTTTTTCTACATATTAAGAGCAAAAATCAAACTTCAAACTTATTATATTTTATTTTCAAGAAAACAAAACAGATCTTTTTAAAGAATGAGAGAAAAAATCTTTGGAGATTACAGAGACTAATTTGAAATTTGAAGAAAATATTAAAATTTATGTTAAATTAAAATAAATTAATTAATCTTTTGAAATAAAAAAGTTTTGCAAAAGGTAAATTTTAAATTTTTTAAAAAGACTTGTTTAACTAAGAAAATGTTTAAAATCACCGTTTTACGTTTACTTTTACATCTGCATAATTTTATTCTAATTTTGTTCTCATATTATTTTACGAAAAATAATTCATTTTATTGAGTTGATGGAAGGGTAAACTATTTTCTTCCAGGTAAAAAAAAAAAAAAGACGACGTACTCATGGAAACCACTGTACAGCGCAATCTGTATATAAGTGGAAGTCAATCAATAAATGAATAATTGCAATTGTAATTAATTATGCCATGTAAATTGAATTAATAAATGAATAATTGCAATTTTAATTAATTATGCCATGTAAATTGAATTAATTAGAAACATAAAAATGATAAATATAATTTATGATACTTAAAAATGACATATTGTATATTTATTTAACATTTCATTTATTTTGAAAGTATTTAATTGTGGTTAATGAATTTGACTTTTTGTTTCTATCGTAATTAACTTATTGAGATATATATATTTTTTAACTTACTTATTGATGTATCGTGATTAACTAAATCGAAATCATTTATGCTAATGCTTAAATAAGACTCATTCCTTTTTTTTTTTATCTCAACTTATTTGGTACAGATTTGAAAAAAATTAATCGCGGCATGCTAGAGGATTGAGGATTAAATCCTTAATAAATGCGGCGAACGACTATGAATTTCCAAGCTCCTTAAAACAATTTGCTTGGACATATTAAATAGTTCGATCAAAAGGATTTAATGAATAGTGATGGAAAGATGAAAATAGGCTAGAAAGAGGAGTAATTAGGACAAATCAAAAAAGGAAATTGTTGTTTTATAATAAATGAAGAACAAAAGTTGCAATAGTATCACGTAAGAAGAAAAAAAAAGGAAGCTTGATTGTATGAACATGAAAATATAATGCTGCTGAAATTTGGAATTTTGAGAGAATTGCTTGTTCTTGGATTGTTGATTGTATGAACATGAAAATATAAGCTCTTGGAAGAAGAGGTTTGGAAGAGAAATAAACCAAGCATGGGGCCTAGTTCTTCAAACCCTACACCAAATCTTCAAGCCCCACATTTGATACCTCAGTATATTATCTATGATTTGCCAATCTAATCCTTATATATTCATGTATTATTATGGCTGCCATCCTTAGTATATCTGTTGCAACGCTTTGGATTAGGTCCAGAACAAGGTTTAGACATTTGATTTGATTCATGTTTCCATTCTTATGCTATAAAAGCACTGTTTTTGTAAGATTGTACCGTAGGTTTTTATCAAAGTGCTACTCTGATGGTCTCTTTTCATAATTTTTTAGGGAATGCTTCATGAATTTAACTAATTCATCTGTGAACCTACTACTATTCTAATATTCATTGTATGCTTGTTTCTCTCTTTATTTACCTATTTGATAAATCTCTATCTTGGTAGTTTTCGAAAACATACTTGCATTATGTCTGTATTTAGCTCACCCTTATCATATTTACACCTATCTTTGTCCCTATATAGGTCTGTATCAAATTGATATAATTCTTGCTGTAATTTATTTGCTTACCAATTTCTTGATGATTCTTGAGAACCTTTATACTGTTTGCTAGTTCATATCATCTAATATATGTAAGGTTATGCTCTTAATCAGAAACCAAACCACTCAATGCTCATGGCTCAAACTCATTTAATGAAACAAAATGTAGTACAGATTCCTCAAAAAGGATAACGTAGCATTAAGCACTATAATTAATCATAATCGCTAAACTTCCAAGCAAAAGAACCATGGCAACACCTTTTGAGCTGTTAAAATTTATGTATGTGTATTTTACTTAAATGTCACATTCTCCTCTTTCTATTGTTCTTTCTCAACTATGACATTTGATTCATCTCCCCAACTCATTGTTCAACTTGATGATGACCATCCTCCACAAGTAATTTCTTCATGATGTGAGATTAATAAGACCATATTTGAACTCAAAATGATTGTACCTTGCAGGAACCTATGCACATCCTTTGAGTATCTAGGCAACATTTCCCCCTATCAATCCTGTACAAGCTAGCTCTCTAGAGGTACCATCTCAACTTTACTTTCTCTCTATTTATGCGGGACTGGGATATTAAATTAACAAATTAACTTGCAGATGTTGAAGCAACAGCTCCTTATTGACTTTCCTCTACCAGATCCTTCTCCTCCACTTAACATTATCTTTCTGTAAGTATTAAACCTATCAACTTGCCTCTACATTGTACACTCCATATTCTTGTTTCATAAACTTTACCCTTTACATTGATTTTTGAAGATTGGGGAGGATTACTTAACTCCTTCATTTAAAGGAGATGATCGATAACTTACTATTGGTCCACTCCTATTCTCAGACCACTTTAACATTCATGTTCTAGTTAATCTACCTCTATTAGGGATAAATTTCTCCAAAATGTTCTTTATAAAAAAGCCTAGGCCCCATCCTAGTGATGAGTGGCTACAGGGGATCGCCCGATTAAAGCCACACTATGTTCATCATTGGATTTGGATGGGAATTCTAAAGTTAATAGAGCTGTCTACTCAGTCTATTCATTTAGAAGAGGATTTAGTCGAAGCTATATATTGCTTATGGAACCTTGACATTAACTCTTTCTTATTCCCATTGGTTACGCTTCCAAGACGCTTAAGGATGTGTTCATGATCACTGGTCTGCCTGTTTTAGGTAATGAGTGCTTTGCTCTAATCAACTCCTCTTCAAGTCTGCCAAACATAATTATCAAATCTATAGAGGTCACTTCTTATTCATGTATGATCAAAACTTGATCATGGAAGAGCAAATCTCCAACAGTAGAACAACACGCCTATTTTTTATGGATATTATTATGCAGGTACAACATCTTCTAACCCTAGATTTTGACTTCTTTATGTTTATTATGATTCACTTACCCATGTTGTTCTTCTAGATATCTTTTCTACTCAAGCAACAGTAAACCAAGTGTTGAATACCTAGATCTAGTCTATGCCCTAGCCACTAGTTTTAACTTTGCACTTGGCTCTATCTTCCTCGGGGTATTGTACTAAAACCTTAGGAAATGCTCTTCTAATTCTGATGCTCTATACTCCAGCTATATCTGGTTTTTCCAACTATAGGGGCATGCTTACTTCCTTGAGCTTAGTGCCTCCACCTTTTGTGTGATAGGCCTTATTGGTTCATGCTTGATGTGAAAGAGATGTAAGATGACCTCATCACAGATTTTCTTATTCTTATGCAGCTTAAGAATTTGCACACCAGCATAATTGTCTGTATTTAGGGAAGATCCTATAACTCTTTTTTGGCTTAGTGCCTTCTCCAATAACATGGATACTTTTTTGGATATCAGTAACAAGACTATTTTAGCCTTCACCAAGAATCGAGTGTTTTCTCTTAGGTGGAGCTAACGCTTTCTTTCATCAACCGAGTACATCTTATGAAGCATTCTCTCTATACCTCCCATTCCTATGAAGCAGATAATTTGAGCTAGAATAAGCCATCCCTATTATTAACTACTGCAGTCTGACAGCAAAACTTAAGGTGAGCAGAGACACTTTCGAGATCTTGACTACGAAACTTTATTCTCTCCAATGTTGTCTTTTCCCTGTAGATATCAAAACTGCCTAGGCATTTGAGGAATGGTGGGCCTGGGAAGCACTACCTATCTTTCAGTACATTATCCCGCTATCAGGTATCTCCTTGGATCTATTTAATTATTATCTTTGTTAAATATGTTCTTCTAATCTTTTTGACTTTGGTTTTGACTTATATTATAGGTTAAGGAAAATGGCATGCTTCTAGCTTAGTGACTCTTTCATAGAAAAAATAAAAGTTGACTCAAAAATCATTAGTACCTCCTTCTAGACGACCTAGTCATATTCGTTTGCTTGTTAAGTCCACGCTCCATGATGAAAGTGAGGATGACCCTATTGATCTATCTAAGAGCATACCTAGTGAAGAGGAATTAGAAGAGTTAAGCAAGGAGGAACTTTAAGAAGCTAGTGGTAAGGCCTAAACCTTCATTCTCTATTTTTTTTATTCACCATTGATGCTAATTTCACTTATAAGAGGCATAAGTGGTGCCAGCGATGCCCAACCAACCCTTAGCTCAACTTCTCTGGATGTGCCCGCTGTATAGCTTTATAGTAAGTTTTTACATCCTTACCACTTACATTTCCTAATTTAAACTTCTGAATTTGGTTTTCTATAGGCACAGAAGACTTCTTTCAATCCTAAGAGTAATAAAACAACCAATATCTCAGTAAGTTTATCCGGTTTTACTCTTGACTCATATCTTTTACTTGACATACTTGATGACATGGTTAATTTACTTTCAGAACATCTCTAACATTCATTCTTGCTTGATCGTGGCCCTAATTGAGACCTTAGAATTTAATTTCCTGGTCAAGTCACCTCTAGATATCGTAAAAGAAGCTCTCACTCCGAGCCAAGCAGATGTAAATGCTACTCACATTACACTTTCAATAGCATTATCTTTAGACATCACCTTGTTGAGCAAAAATCAGCCGAATGGTCTCTTGTCTGCTTTCTCTTGGCTTATTGCTGTTGGCAATGCTGTCACACCCCTCTCCAGATGCAACATGCTCCCATAGAATAATAAATAGTCTCCAACAAATGGAAACCATTGATTATCCTATAAGGGATGTACTTTAAAGTTTGTTTTAAAAGTAATAAAACATTTGTTTTATTACTTTTAAAACAAACTTTATCTTTATAAAACTTTATATTCATGTAATTGAAAAGCATACAAAGTTTATTTCGTATAAGTTAATAAATGTGACATTCATACTATATATTATGTCTAAAGAAAAACATTTAAGATTGTTAACACTCACATAGTATACATGTGTTTACTACTTTAATGCATCACTCTAATTATATAACATTACTATATAGAAAACTATTATACTGATCCAAGTCCTTGCCATCAAAAGGAGTACTGCTGAACTGGTGCCATGGGATCCATGTGCTCCATGTGCTTCAAGACATCTGTTAACCTGCGTTCATCAAATGACAAGCGCTGAGTATAAAACTCAATGGTGCTAAAACATAAGTATGATAATTATAAACCAATCATATTTTACATAATATATATATTATACTATTTTATCATATGTCAATATCTTTCATTGTTATTGGTAAAACATTTCCATGACATAATTAAATCATATAAGTACTTTAAAGTGTCATAATTTAACTCTATCGTATATTCCTATCATTAGCAATTCAAAGTATATTAAACAATATGAATCATTATCTCTATCTGTATATCTCTGTAAACAATCACCATATAAATACTATCAATGAATAACATCATACTCTTAGCATAACATTGTTACCTTACTATAAAACACTCCCATTATTGATTGAGCGTCAAAGTGTCATGTTTTATGCCCACAAAGCATCCATTTTAGCATTATTTATTTGTTAGAACAGTTGACTTGCGTACAATTCATATTTTACAGGTCAAAAACGGTGAGTTTTGGAAAACGTGCTTAAATGGAAAGATTTAAAGCTTATTTGGATTTTAGAGTTTTGGTACACCGCTTATGGGCATAAGATGGGCTGATACGACCTGTCAGCAGTGCGTTTTAGGAAGAAGAAGTTGAGTTCATCTCAAATTCCTACTAGCTGGAAGCTGATACCACTTACGGGCATAAGGGTCGCCAAAACAACATCTGAACGAGTTTTGGAGTTTGACGAGGATGAGTTTTACTTGCATTTAAACTCCTTAAGCTAGATGAAAAAGTGATTTAGGACACTTCAAACTCTTCCATCTGAAGATTAGGATAATTAATTAATTATTTTTATTTGTTTAATTATTATTTTACCTTCTATAAATAGGAGTATGCTCCTATGTAGAAGGGATGCTTAATTTTATTTTCGGCTAGACTTAGTTTGTTTGCTACATTCATTCCTTTCAATTTAACTCTAGTTTTTATTTTCTTTATTTTTATTTTATGTTTATGATGAATTCGCTAATGATGCTAGGCTAGGTGATTATTTTTCCCAATTGGAAGCAATTTAAGTCATTCATTAAATGATTATGTGAGATCTAATTGATCTTAATTCCATTGGCAAAGCACTATTATCTCTAATTCTGAGTCGCATAGAACCATTGCTGTTCGTAGTGCATGTAAATAAGGCATGTTGCATGTTTCTAAGTTCTAGCATATTGCTAAGCAGGTTGTTTGATACGGAAAAGTCACTCGACTTGTTGGAGTAGTAAAGTAGGATGTTATCCTGGTTGCGATCTGCGGAAGTATTTTTGTGGGTTAGAGGATCTAGTTTGAACATGAGGGATGCTGGGTCGTAACTGTTAACTAGAGTCGGGTCTTCCTAATTCTTCATGCAATCTTAAGATGACTTAGTGAGAATCTATTTCCACATTGTCTATCCTAGGATTAGAGGCATTTCATAGAGTTTGTTTCATGACGTCTCACAAAGTAAGGGAAGATTGGGGCGTGCGAGACTTACTCGACAAACTATAACTGGCTTAATGCCATAATTGCCTTTGGACTATTATTGAATCCGTGATCATATTCAATTAATGAATACTTGATGCTTTCGGTTGGGAGATTACTTTTTATTGATTTCCTCTAATCTATTTTATTCGTTTACTTTACTTGTTTCGTTATTACAATTACTTTTCGATCATTTGTTTATTCTTAAAACATAAAAGATTAAGTGAGGTTGAACCGTCTCTATGGGATTCGACCCTTACTTCCACTACTGCAAAATTTATAATTCCAAAAGTGTGGTTGGTGAGGAATTTAATTTGACGGAAGTGACACCCGATCACTTCTTCCATCGTAGTCTTATTTTATGATAATGCTTCTTCATGAATGCTTTAAGCATATCAAACTTGATTATCACCTAATTTATGAGAAGGTTCAATAATATCTTGTTCATCTTCTACCCATCTCCATTACTCATCAAGTTATTGACTATTTTACTAAAGGTAATGTTTTCATAATGCTATTTTCAAGTTAGGTATACAAAATTTGTATAATCCCATCATTGGAAGGGCTATTAGAACATAGGTGTTTGTTAAAGCATATGTTTTGTATGCATGAGTATTTATAGTTGGTTGTCTTTAATTCTTTTTCTCTCGCTTGTCAATTAGTTAGTTGGCCCTTCCCTTTTCTTGCGTATAAGACTAATTTTACATAATCAATCAAGTAACATTTTACACCTTTCACAAAATACTATTTTCTATGAGAGGTTTGCAATTACAGTTTTATCATGGTAAATAAACAATTAATGAAGTATGCTCCATTCTAAAAGCACAATTTTAACCTCAAATCACTTACTTTATAATTTTTTAATATAAGGAGAAATACATATATAATTTGTTTTATTTAAAATCAGAATATTCAAATAAAAATATTTACCTGACCTTTTGACTTCATTCTCCTTTCGTTTTATATATAATCCCTTCATTTCATTTAATTGTCCTTTTCAGAAAATTTTTTCATTTAACATTATCCGTTTTATTTTATTATTAACCTTCTTTCAATGAATACACATTAACTATAATAAAATTTGATAACTTATCTATTAAATGTTTTCTGAAGAATATTTTAATATAATATAATATTAATAAATAAATTTTTTAATATCAATAAAAATGAATATGTTAAAATAAAACGAAAGAAATATATTGAAAACTTTGATGTTTTACTGTAATTGTATTTGTAGATAAACATATTATTAGTAAACATTATCGTTACTTAATTTGAAATTATTTGCAAAGTTTCTTACACAGGTAAAACTTTTACTGTTTTTTTTTTTTTGTCTAAATTTTTATAACAAGACGAACAGGCAGACAGGATCATTGTGACCCCCACTAATCCGACGGCAATTATTCATCATCATGTGATTATGCAGTAGCGACATAAAAAGAAATCCGCACCATCATTTCCTATCTTCTTTATTTTAAATCACCAGATATATCTTCTTAGTAGTGAAGATATGAATTCACCCACTAACTGAAACATATGACATTTAAGTGTAGTATTCGACATGGTTGATCTTAATATAAACATTTTATTGAGAAGTGTGATAGAGAGTAGCGCATCGAGTCATAACATATTCATTTATTCGAACTCTAACATGTAAAAATACCTTTATGAACAATAGAAGACTTGTCCATTTTAATTTTTATTGTTTTATACTTTATTTTATAAAAGGGTACTTACTTAAATGGACTCGATGAAATGTTAAGAAAAATCACAAAGTTGTTTTCGTAAATTATACAATTAACTTAGTTTCTGACGAAACGTGTTTGCCTCTTCAATTAATTTTAGAACAGAAATTAACCAATCTAATCACTTAAATATTACCAAAGGAATATAACAACTGAGTGAAAAATCTCATAGTATATTTGTTGGTCAGGGAGCAACTCAACACTCAACTCCCTCCCTTACTTTACTTTCTCTCTTTCTTTCGCATGGCAACCTCTCTCTCCATTTCCCTCCTTTTTCTTTTTCTCATTTCCCTCCTTTCCTCTGCATCAGTTTCCGGTGACGATCGGACGGTTAAGACCTACATCTTCCTTGTTAACTCCGAATCAAAACCCTCCATTTTCCCCACACACTACCATTGGTACACCTCAGAATTTGCTGATTCTCTCCAAATTGTACATCTCTACGACGCCATTTTCCATGGTTTCTCTGCTACCGTTACGCCTAGCCATGCTTCCTTGTTAGCTCAACATCCTTCGATTCTTACCGTCATCGAGGACCGCCGCCGTTACTTTCACACCACTCGCTCACCTCAATTCCTTGGCCTTCGTAACCAGCGCGGGTTATGGTCCGAGTCAAATTATGGATCCGACGTTATCATCGGAGTTTTTGACACTGGTATTTGGCCTGAACGGCGTAGCTTCTCTGACGTAAATCTGGGGCCAGTTCCGGCTAGGTGGAGAGGCGTTTGTGAAACTGGCACGAAATTCAGTGTTAAAAACTGTAACAAAAAACTAATAGGAGCACGATTTTTTATCAAAGGCCACGAAGCTTCGGCCAGGTCTATTCCTGGTGGGGGAATAAACGAAACGATAGAGTTTAAATCTCCGAGAGATGCGGACGGCCATGGTACTCACACGGCGTCGACTGCAGCCGGACGACACTCATTTCGTGCGAGTATGGCAGGGTACGCGCTTGGCATCGCAAAAGGCGTGGCTCCGAAAGCTAGATTAGCAGTCTATAAAGTGTGCTGGAAGAATTCAGGTTGTTTTGATTCTGATATTTTATCGGCATTTGATGCAGCCGTAAGAGACGGCGTTGACGTAATTTCTATCTCCATTGGCGGCGGCGATGGGATTTCATCACCTTATTATCTGGATCCTATAGCTATTGGTTCTTATGCAGCTAGTTCCAGAGGTATTTTTGTTTCATCGTCGGCGGGTAATGATGGACCGAATTTAATGTCTGCGACTAATCTCGCACCTTGGATTACTACCGTTGGGGCTGGAACGATCGACAGAAATTTTCCGGCGAATGTCATTCTTGGTGATGGGCGTAGATTATCTGGTGTATCGCTCTACTCTGGCATTCCACTGAATGGGAAAATGTATCCTTTGGTTTATCCAAGTGGAGGCCTTTCTGCTTCCTTATGCATGGAAAACTCACTTGATCCAGCAATGGTTCGAGGCAAAATCGTGATTTGTGATCGTGGAAGTAGTGCGAGAGTAGCTAAAGGTTTGGTGGTGAAGAAGGCTGGTGGGGTTGGTATGATTCTTGCTAATGGGGCCTCTAATGGCGAAGGGCTTGTGGGTGATGCTCATCTGATTCCTGCTTGTGCTCTTGGATCCGACGAAGCTGATGCTGTTAAAGCTTTCGTTTCGAAAGCTCGTAATCCTATTGCTACCATTGATTTTAAAGGTACTGTTTTAGGAATCAAACCGGCTCCTATCGTGGCTTCATTTTCCGGCAGAGGACCAAATGGGATGACTCCGGAAATTCTTAAGCCGGATTTAATCGCTCCTGGTGTGAATATACTTGCTGCTTGGACTGATGCTGTTGGTCCGACAGGACTTGACTCAGATTCGCGGCGGACTGAGTTCAACATTTTGTCCGGAACTTCAATGGCATGCCCTCATGTAAGCGGCGCAGCGGCCTTGCTTAAATCGGCACATCCCAATTGGAGTTCTGCAGCAATTAGATCAGCAATGATGACAACGGCCAACACTCTTGACAATCTTAACCGTTCTATGTTTGATGAAGCCACCGGAAAACCATCGACGCCTTTCGATTTCGGCGCCGGACATCTCAATCTTGAGCGGGCAATGGATCCAGGACTAGTCTATGATATAACAAACGACGATTATGTGAACTTCATGTGTGGAATTGGTTACAATCCAAGAGCAATTGAGGTGATAACAAGAGAACAGGTTAATTGTCCAAGAAAAAGACCATTGCCAGGAAACCTTAACTACCCATCTATCGTATCATTGATTCCAACATCGGCGAAGGGCGTGACGAGCAAGACAGTTGTCAGAACAGCGACGAATGTGGGTCCTGTAAATTCTGTTTACAGACCAATAATTGAAGCTCCAAAAGGGGTGACGGTGACCGTAAAACCATCAAGACTAGTGTTCAATCAGGCAATTAAGACGAAAAGCTTTATCGTGATAATAACGGCAGATACCCGGAATCTGATTCTGGATGATTCGGGTTTTGTATTCGGATCACTTTCATGGTCTGACGGCAAACATGTGGTGAGAACACCCATTGTACTGACTCAAGTAGCTCCTTTGTAAAATTTTTTGAGAAAACGTCCAACATGTTTCAGTTTTACGTTAAATAGTTCCAGTAAGCAAGGGTGATAAGTGGCGTGGTGATGGCGGCGGGGGCGGCGGAGGAGAGGGGTGGTTAAGTTAAGCTAGAGTATTATAAGTTGTATTTATGTTTTGGCTTTTACTAAGATCCAATGTAATCTTTATGGTTGTCTCCATATGCAATTTAATTCCTCGTATCTAAACATTAGATTTCATTAAAAATTATCTAATATCATTTTTTGTATGTATTCTTCCTTGAAATTAAATGAATTTAAATATTTTAAATCAAATGGATTAAAATCAATTTATCAATTTAATTTTTAATAAAGTAATCAAAATTCCATGAGCAAGTATCCTTTTCATGTTAGTTTTTTTTGGTTAATTATCATGAAGTTGACATGTATGTTCTTACTCTTACATTTATGATGATAAATTATACTATTCTTTAGTTTGTTTTAAATATTTTGTTTTGGTATTTCAAATATAAAAGTATATTAAATAGTGATTAAGCAACTTTTACATTGGTATAAATTTTGAATCAAATTTTATATTTAATATCATTTGAGCAAGTGTATGTTGAACTTTTCAAAAGCATTTAGTAACAGTTTTTGTTGTAAAACATCAATTTGGTTTAATTTAAGAAAACATTGGATCCAAAGTTTAAGCTTTATAAATAAAATTAAAAAATAAATTTATATATTTCAGATGAATTCAAATATTAGTAAAGAAAAAACATTATAATTATATATAATAAATTAATACATATTATAATTAATTACTATAGATATAAAAAGAATTCAATATAATTCATTAAACCTAAATGATTTTTTTTTTATTTTGAAAAGATCAATTGTGATATTTTTGAGTAGAAGTTATTGACATAAATAGATATCTTTTTTATCACGTGAGTGCTGACAAGCATGAATGTTTGCATGCTCACTCAATTAGCTTCCAGTTATCAGATAATACTCATAACTTTATTTAAATTATATTTTTATTAATTTAACAGATTCATAATTCGTCCATTGCCAGCATATTTTTTAATTTAATATTATCAAAATATTTGAAATTTTAAATAAATATATGTTATTTTAATTAATTTAAATTTTAATGTTATAAACTCTTTCATATTACCTTTAATATCTTAATTTGAAGAACATTTTTTTTACAATTATTTTAAATTATAACCTACTTATTATTTTAAAAAAATAATTAATATTTCAAATCTTTATTATATGTTTGCTTAATCATTTTCAAATTTAATGAAATAATTAATAATAAGAAAATCTTCAAAATAAATTTAAATTTACTTTAAAACAAACTAATTAATTTTTGTATTCTTATAAATTTAAATTTATCAATTTTTTTTTAAAGGAGATTATCTTCCAGAAGGAATGGAATATTTTTTACAAAGACAAAATATATTTAAAAGTTGATGGAGGTAAATTGCATTAGAGTGCGGCGATTATGGTGGCTTTTGGTGGAAGCGGTCATGTCTTTCAATGGTACTCATTACATGCTCATTTAATATGGCTTGAGCTTTCAATTTCCACAACCATGGACCCTCCTAACCTGTCCTCATTTATGGTTATTGTCTTTCTACCTATAATTCTTTTGGATTTTATTTGTTTAGTTAAAATTTTTCAATTTTAATTTATATCATGAATATTGATTTGTAAATTTTTTTTATACTATATAATATTTTATGTTAATATTGAGTTTTCATAAGAATATATTAGAATTTAAGAATTTGTGTGATACATATCAAAATTAAAAGATTTTAAGAAAAATATGATATAAGTTGAGTAACTATGAATGTAAATTATCCAATAATATTGTATTTATATTAAAACTATGTAGATTTATTAATAATATATAAATAATTGATAAGCTAATCAACATGATTCATTTATGATATATTTCATATCATTTCAATGCACTACCTATTAGGGTAATTTCTCTTTTTGGTGTAAATAATTTTAAAATTCTTTGTTTAGTGTAAATTTTAACAAAATTCTCAATTTGGTGTAAATTTGAGGTTGGCCGCCACTTTAATTGACGGTCAATGACGTGTCATAATTTAAAATGATGTGGCAGTCAAATTTCAAACCAGCGGCCAAGTTGCAATTCCCTATTCCCCAGCCCACGTCCCTCACCTCCCCTCCCCCACCCACTAATAATAATAATAAATAATTTATTAATAATATTAATTTTAATTTTAATAAAAATAAAAATAATTATATGTAATTATTATTAATATTTGATAATATTATTAAGTATTAATAGTATTGTATTATATTATATGAAATTAATAATAATAATATTATTATTATTAAATAATTTTAATATTGTATTATATTAATAATAATTTTAATATTATATTAATATTAAAATTATTATTAATATTAAAATTATTAATAAATTATTTATTATTATTATTATTATAATAAATAATAATAATAATAATAATAATAATAATTAATACATAACTTATTAATAATACAATACTACTAATATAATATAATCTTAAATATTACATTATTAATAATATCAATATTAAAATTAATAATAATAATTTTAATATTAATATTACTAATTTTAATATTAATAATTTTAATATTAATTATTAATAATTAATAATATTATTATTAATTAATTAATAATAATTTTAATATTGATATTATTAATAATGTAATATTTAAGATTATATTATATTAGTAGTATTGTATTATTAATAAGTTATGTATTAATAATAATAATAATAATTATTTATTATAATAATAATAATAATAAATAAATTATTAATAATTTTAATATTAATAATAATTTTAATATTATATTAATTAATATTAAAATTATTATTAATATAATACAATATTAAAATT
>CANYBF010243787.1:0-94830 GCA_948192965.1 Dalechampia spathulata | reverse complement strand
ATTAAAATCTATTATTTTAAATATACAGAAAATAATATATATAATATATATATATATATATATATATATATATATATATATATATATATATATATATATATATATATATATATATAATCCATTTTTAAATTATGATTATTAATAACCGTTGAAAAATATAAAAGCTGCAAATAATTGATTAATATTTTATATCCAATGTTAAAATTGGTCCGTTTACCTTGTAGGCTCTTTCTCTGTCTCTAATTGCCTGTTGCGTTTTTGCGTTTTTGTTTTTCCTTTTTCTGAAAAATTAGGAAAACCCTAAGTATGGTTGTAGGGTTTCGATTGATTTTGAAGTACTGTTTACTGGATGATTGAGGAGTGAGAGCGATATGGGAGGCGATGATAGGGACAAAAAATGGCAGTTTTCGAACCGACCTTATCAACAAGAGGAAGCAGAAGCAGCAGAGGATGTGAAACTTTGGGGTGTTTTTCTCTTCGGTCTAATCGGAGCCACCGTCACCACTTTCGCTGTTAGTTCTTTTCTAATTTTATTTTTCCTATTATTTAATTGTTGCTCAATCTATTTTACAACCCTAATTATCGCTGGGTTGGCAATTTTGTTTGAGTGCGGCGAATTACTCTGGAAAATTTTGCCATCTCATTTTCAATCAAAATGTAAACAATTATAGCCTTCAAAGCTGCAATAATTCCATTCAGTCACTACATATAAACATAATGTTCAACTATGGACTTCCTAGGGTGCGGGTAATACGTAAAAGAACAAATCATCATAGAGAACACACTATGCCTTTTAATTCTGAGAAAGGTAGATTAGTTGTTAGTGGAACCAGCTTCGTTAGAGACGACTGTTTGATGATTGTAATAATCTGGCAGGTTGGCCATCTTCGAAGGACTGTTGATTGGTTATATTCTCAGGTGTACATTTTTGTGTTCTGGCCTGCTTGCCAACATAATTGTTAAGTTGGAAAGATTTTTTTGCTGTAGTGGAAGAGCTGCCTTAGTTTCAGTGTTGAGTTCAGGAAATTGAGCCACGATAGTGAACAACAATATAATTTGTATCTGAGATTTTTAATTTTGCAAGATTTTTTTTATTGTTGCCTTGATTAGAGTAATTTAAAGGAGGGGGTGCTTATGGGCATTCAGAATGTTATCTGAAAGGATTGTCACACATAGTTTGGCAATATTCTAAGCGAATACTCAGCACCTGCTGAATGCTTTTTAACACCAGCAGATTATAGGATTATGAGAATTGGTAGACACATCTTTTACACAGATTGTAATTGTCTTGATAATTCATGTAATCTTTGGCTCTATGGTGTTTTATTTTTACCATTTTTCA
Source organism: Dalechampia spathulata (assembly GCA_948192965.1). Taxonomy (NCBI): domain Eukaryota; kingdom Viridiplantae; phylum Streptophyta; class Magnoliopsida; order Malpighiales; family Euphorbiaceae; genus Dalechampia; species Dalechampia spathulata. The sequence goes on along the minus strand of CANYBF010243787.1, from coordinate 93,488 downwards.
AGATATTCACATTTGTGAATGTTCTTTATAGTTAACAAGATCACAATCATCTTGGAGGGGAAGAATGGGCAGTTCTTTCCGATCAAATTTTCAGGAGGAGGCACGAAAAAGGTATCATCGTCGAATGCAAGAAGAACATGAGGAAGAAATGGAGAGAGTAGTAAGTCTTTTATCCTGATTCATACCTAACTGTTATATGTTGTATGAAACTCTGTTGAATTTGCAGTTCATTTTTTTGTTATTCGTGTCTTATGATGCATGGGAACTTCTAGGGACATCGTTTTGGAGTTATGGAAATTTTTCATTTGATTCATTGGTCTCTAATTTTGTTTCCTTATCTTAAAGCTCATCTCTAATTTAAAAGATGGTTCAATAATTACAAGGAAATCCTTAATAGTTGTCAGCGTTTTATTGTTTATTATCTTTGATAGCATATGATTTGATTGTTGAATTTTAATTCACACTGACTTTCTCTAATGAAAGGTCTTTCTGAATTTTCAAAAAAATTTGATGGTGCTTATGGGTCATCTTCAGCTTGCAATTTAGATGGCGTGCTGTGTTCTGTTTTAGTTTCCTTGCCTTTATAACATTTATTATATTTCTAGGAACGTATAAGACGCATGCAAAGTGTGTTTAACCAAGCAAGGAACAAGTACAAGAGGGGCTATGACAGCTGGACGGAAAGTGGCCAAAGTCAATATAATCAGCATTTTCAGCGTGATGATTGGTACTGGAAAACTGATACATCCTTCAGGGATAGGAGGACAAACTTCAGGATGCCAAGAGAGAGTTCGTGCTACCCTTTATCGCATCATTACTCCGTTTTGGGCCTTGACAGGTTATGCATTTGCTATGTACATGATGACTGGGGCACACAATTAAATAGTTTAATATCATTGACATGTTCGATGCAAGTTATTATTCAGGCACTATGATAGCAGGTGGGTTTGACAACTTCACTTCTCTTGTATGCAACAGGTCCAGAACGACACCATATACAGAAGCTGAGATTAAGGTATCACTCTTACTCTATATGTTCTCATCCATATTAATGTGTAGTGTCATGATCTTTTTGACAGCCGATATTTGTTTCATGGCCGCTCTACCAGATGTACAAATTTTCTGTCTACGTGTGACCCTTATCTAACTGCCTGACTTACTCTGAAGCATACTATTTAGTGCATATAAGATTGTACTTGCCTTATGTAGTAAATTGTCCCAACCCATTTAAATTTGAATTTCCGACCTTGGTTGATCTCCATCTCTTTCCGAAAGCTTATAAATGATAAGGATTAAGATCTGACATTTAAACTTGTTATATGACTTGTAAGCCTATTTAGAAAGCTTTCATTTATTCAAGTCTTTTGGGTTCTGGTGCAACGTGCACATCTTGTCTATTCCGATAATTATGCCTTCTGGTATTTAAATTATTGTGACATAGAATGATAATGACACTCAGGATTCTTCCATTAAAAGAATTTGTTTTCATCTCCACAGAGTGCATTCAGGGCAAAGGCAAAGGAATTTCACCCAGATCAGAACCAAAACAATAAAGGTTATATCTCATTTTCATTCAGCTTTACTTTAAATCTTTAGAAGGTAATGTGACCTGATGTCTCTTTGTTCATGACTTGCTGCAGAGAGGGCGGAGGCCAAGTTCAAAGAGGTAATGGTGTCATACGAGGCCATCAAGCAAGAAAGACAGAATATGAGATGATTAACTGGCTTAGTATCACTAGAGGTATTTATGATATTCATGACACAAATGCTTAAATTTTGGGTGATATAATATCGTTGTAATAGTTTATTAGTATACCAAAGGAGAGAGGTGGTTATTCTTTTACAAAAATTCGAATGTTGAGATAAAATAAGTGCAGCTTATGTATTTAAATACGCATCGAAGCCCCTGTAACATGATTCAATCCAGAAATTTGTGTAAAAAAAATACTAATTCTATAACAAACTGCTTGAACTGTATACGGTGAAGAAGCAAAAGGATGCGGTGTTTCTTTATTTGGGCATATTTGTTTGTTGCGACACTATAATTTCTGCTGCAATATGTAACCAGCGCCAATGCTCCAGGAAAATACTTGGAGAAACTAGATTCGTTCGACAATTTTAGGTACCTCTCTGGAGTACTACGTGGGATTTTAGGACCATAGCTGCGCATGGTAGCTGCACTATGATACCTTGTATAATTAATATAATGGTTTTATTTCATTCTAGAGTATGCATATGGCTTATGACTTCGGAACATTGCATTTAAGATTTTACTGGGTACCATCCATCATATTTGCTTTGCTAGCTATACTCTAGATTCTGAACCCTTGTATATAAGCAACTATGATAATATATATATATATATATATATATATATATATATATATATAAACTTAATTAATATTTTCTTGAAATTTAATTTGTAAAAAAAGAAATAATTCAAAAAATTAATTCACAAATCCATGAAAATTTATTTAAATAAAATTTTCTTTTCATTGCTTTCAGAATTATTTACCCTTAATTTTTTTTAAAATTTTTTTAATATCTAAAATTAAAATGAATAAAATTTTATTTTTTGATATTTTTAATATTAATTTATTAGTTTGATGAAATTTTTATATTAATTTTTAAGTTTGAAATTTTAAATGGAATGGAATCAAAATTATTAATATATATAAAGTTATGATTAAATATATTTAATAAAAATTAATATATATTAATATATTATTAATAAATTTGTAATTTTAATTTATGAAGTTGAAAATCGAGTTTAGCATCTACTTGCTATCTACGATGGCCGTCCAACGGACAGCAGCTTCTTAGACCTGGATCGTAACGAACAATGCTTGTAAACAATTTAAAATTTTCCACATGGCAGCACCTGATTGGACTTTTCCACGTGGATTCCCGCGTGAAAGGTAGACCACGACGCACCTTATTACCCGACACGACATCTGGAATTTCCGTTTTAAGTAACAAATCCCATGGCAGAGAGAAAAACGAATTGTACCTTTCTTAACTGAACGTCATGACCGTTATGTCCTCCAACGAACGGAAATTCCGGCGTAGCTCTAAGAACCCTTTCATACCACTAAAGGACGACGATTCCGAATCTCTCGGCGAGGTCGGTTTCGATGGCGCTTCCTTCTCTGGTGCCGTTTTCAACCTTTCCACCACCATCGTCGGTGCCGGAATCATGGCCCTTCCAGCCACCGTGAAACAATTAGGTCTGATCCCTGGCTTAATAATGATTATCCTAGTAGCCATGCTTACAGAGTCATCAATTGACATGCTTTTAAGACATAGCAAAGCTTCTAAATCCACCACGTACTCCGGCGTCGTTTCAGATGCTTATGGTGGTGGCGGACGTACTCTCCTTCAGCTCGGCATTATTATAAATAACGTCGGCATGCTCATTGTCTACATGATCATTATCGGTACTAAGTTGCATTAAAAATTGCTCTAAACTGTTTGATTAAATGCTTATATGATACAAATTTTGACATGCTGTATGCATTTCAGGTGACGTGTTAGCAGGTTCATGGTCGGACGGGGTCCACCATTCTGGCGTTCTACAAGAATGGTTTGGTGAACATTGGTGGACTTCGCGCTCCTTCTTATTGCTTCTCACGACACTTTTTGTGTTCAGTCCACTCATCTCTTTCCCTCGTGTTGGTAATCTTTTACATCCTTTGCTATTCATACGTCTTACTGGAAATATATTATTTTCGTGGAATGTGATACTATCTATCTGTCTATGTTCTTGGTGACTTTTAGATTCATTGAGATACACATCGGCATTGTCAGTGGGGCTTGCTATTGTTTTTGTGGCAATCACCGCTGGTGTGGCAATTGTCAAATTGATGGAAGGAAGTATTGGAATGCCGCGGTTAATGCCTCAAGTCGTCGATCAGGCATCTTTTTGGAATCTTTTCACCGCTGTGCCAATTTTAGTTACTGCTTACATATGCCACCACAACGGTGAGTTATAGTAACAGAATTTCTGTTTATTTATGCTTGTTCATTGCATTGCATGAGAAGTTATCTGACATTCTCCTTTCATGTTCTGAATCCATTAATTGATTTTTTCTTAGATGTATGGAGATTTGCTTCTTTCTCTTGTTTCATGTGAAACTCATTTTATTCAGTTGCTTTGAGTGTGGGACAGGAGTTGCACAAATTGCATAATCCAAGATATGTGTTGCTCATCTATCTAAGACATCACTACTAGAGCATGTTGCTTATCTATGTCATGGAAGTTGAGTGAGCATCTGTGGTTTAAGTTACCCGATGGCTATTCCTCTTATGCATTTCAGGACATTCCACAAAGCATTTGTGACACACAAGATTAACTGCTTTTAACTCATGGATATATTGTTAGCATGATTGCTTACTTCACAGAATTCTTGGCTGTTTGCTGGTGCATGTTGCAGTTCACCCTATAGAGAATGAACTCAGAGAACCTGCCCAAATGAAGTCAATAGTGCGCACATCCCTAATGTTATGCTCATCTGTCTATGTTGCTACCAGCTTCTTTGGCGTTCTTCTTTTTGGTGATCAAACACTGGATGACGTTCTTGCCAATTTTGATGGTGATCTTGGAATTCCCTATAGCTCATTGCTCGATGATGTGGTTAGGATTAGCTATGGTGTCCATTTGATGCTTGTATTCCCAATTGTGTTTTTCTCCCTTCGACTCAACCTGGATGGTCTTCTCTTTCCATATGCCATTCCAATTGCATATGATAGAAGGAGATTCTTCTCTGTAACTGCGGCTCTCATGGGATTCATCTTTTTGGGAGCTAATTTTGTTCCTAACATCTGGGATGCATTTCAGTTTACTGGAGCCACAGCTACCGTTTCTGTCGGTTTTATCTTTCCAGCAGCCATTACTCTCAGGTAAGCAACTTTGAACTGTTTGAGCTACTTTGTAGCATCGCAATCGGTTAGTTTTCAGATGATCAAAAACCATTTGATGCACAGCAGTACAATCTTGCTCAATTTAAACTTCTAGCAGACTGGTCTAAATTTCTGACTTCTGATGAATAGATCATCAAATAGGTAGAAGGATTGTGGTGTATTTAGTAATCATTCTAGCTTTGAGTTTATGCTATATTGTAGGAATAATAGATCTTCAGTTATCTTATTATATCAATGTTAGAGGGTATCAGTGGCAAGAACGTACTTGATGCCTTTTTATTAGTACAAGTTCTCACTGCATGCCCATGGCCTATGTATTGGATAGGACGAGACTCGGTTTGTATGACATGATTTGTATTAGATGAACAAGGGCTGTATTAACATGTTAAAGTGGACTGGCTTAATCCACAACCACAAAAATTAACTAATCGGAGGTCGTGGAACCAAAGTGCTTGTCTCAGTAGCAAATTACACCATCTGTAGTAAAGTAGCAAATTGCACACTTTATAGCAAATTAGCTTATCCTTACTGGTAAGATTCCACTAATTCCTAATGCACACGATTTTACTTGAACGATACCCTATATCTGAATATCACCACAAAGTCCATGGACCCATGCATCCATGCTAATCAGTTATGAGTTATGACGAAGCTTTGTCCTGTAGTTTTTAGAGTTCAACTTGGAGATACCAGGAGGGCATGGCTCCGCTTAACTCAAAGTAAAAACATCTTTACTTGATCTTAACTTCTAAGACAGAACTGTGTTTCATGAATTGAATGAAGCAATTCGATCACTTATTGAAGAAGGCCTTGGAAGTTATTTTTTATCGCAGACAACATGCGCATATTCACACTTCTAGCTGCTTATTCCTTACTTGTTATTTGCTCGCCAGGGACACCCATTCTATTGCAACGAAGAATGACAGACTAAAATCATGGGTGATGATATTATTGGCCGTCTCATCAAGCACAGTGGCCATCTGCAGTGATATTTATAGCATCTTCAACTTTGACCATGGAGCTGGAAGCTAATACGAGAAGGAAGATCATACCATTCGCTGTCATTCTAACACAAGTTACAGTGCTTTAACCAACGCCAGCCCTGCCCCCACTGTATGCTAAGCCATTAAAACGTAGAACCTCATAGCACAGAAAAATTGTTAGTTCTACTTTTAGTACCTGCTGCTTAATGCCATTGATGTATGTTAAAAAGCAGGAAGCTGCCTGTGACTTTTGTTACTTGTCAGGAGACTTTCTCCCTGCATTGCAACAATTTTGGCATTTTGCTATTATTTCACCTCCAATGGCTCATATTCAGTCCACCTTATCATTTCGATCGATTCTTCTAGTCTGTTTTATCTTTATCATCCTCCTATATCTTAAGAATGGAGGAATCATTCTTTTTCAAATTTAAAGTCTTGAGAAATTGAACCTGAAAAGGCTCTTTTTCTTTTTCCACATGAACTGGGCAACCAAAGGCACCCCTCAGCGTGCAAATATTCTCCTACACCTCATATTTCCTGCGTATTATAATATGACAATATCATAATAAGCTTGATTCTCTTATCACCATGTGCTTCAAAGTTATGGCCGCTAATTAATGGTGGTGGTTTATAAATTCAAACCTCCATTAATCCCCATATCATAAGGTGTAACATTTTGTCAAACATGAGTGCTTTTAATGCATTTGTCAATTCTATCAAGAGTATGGGTCCCATCTATAATTTGGACATATTATAAAAAATTATGCACCTCAGAATTTCAAATCTCATTAATTACAAATTTACTTATTTATTTATTTATTTATTTATTATTGATAATAGTATTAATCTTTTTTTTCTATAAGATCATAATTTTCTAATTATTTTCTCAATATTTATATCAAAATTATTAGCACTATTGGGAGTATTTCATAATATATATATATATATATATATATATATATATATATATATCCATATATTTTCTTTTTCATTTTAATTATATCTCTCTTGAAAGGTAAGCCAACTAATTATCATAAGCATTCAATTTATTAGCATTACAAGTTATTAGCTAGCCTGCCACGTCATTTTTCCTTTTATTAATTAATATGAATTTAATATAATTTTAATGTGATAAAAATTAAATAAATTTAATTGAGAAAATTTAATTTTTTTAAAAAAAATTCACTATTTTTGGAATTATTCAGAAAAATGAAAGAATTTTTTGTGCCACCAAAATACACAGGGCCCACAAAGGCTCACCCATCCATCCAAAGCTGTAGATTTTCCACACTCCACTCAAGTCCACGTACACCGCACCACACCGTAACTTACTCCACAATCTCATACCAGACGTTAACGTAATGCAACTCACTCCACTGTATCTTAGTCATCCCGTTCACTTCATGTGCGCCACGTGGCTCATCCGTCGCTGTCTTACGACTCCATATTGATACCTGGCCACGTGGCATTTTCTCATTTTTCACTGTCCATAATAGTAATAAAAAAGAAAATAGAATCACAAACAAAATATTATATTTATTCACTGTTTTTCTGTTTTTTTTTTTTTTGTTTTTTGGCTTGCGGTAACCAATCTCGCCATTTTTTTCTCTCCTTTCCAATTCAAGTTTCTCGGATTATTAAAATTTTTCTCTTCCATTTCGGATTTTTAGGGTTTATAGGATTGGCATTCGATGCTCCCTTTCTCGTTTATTCCTTTGATTGATTATCCTTTTTAAAAAATTTTTTTCCTGGTTTCTAAACGTAAAGTTGAAGGAAACGTGTGCCAATGGCATATAAACTTTTGGTTCGATTTCAGTTATTGTTCTTTCCAATTTTCGATATCGTTAAGCGCTTTTAATAGGTACCTTTTCTTATTCATTTCACCTTTATTGAAAGATATATTTTTTTTCATGTTAATTTTCTGTTTGGGTGTATGATCGTGTTATTAGGTAGTTTTCCAAATGCATAATTTCGTAAGGTTATGAAATTTGGTAAGGAATTGAATTTTGAATCGGATTTTTTTTTTATTTTTGGGATTTCCAGTCTCAAAGTTGAAACTTTTTCATGGAGTTTGCAGAGTCCTGAAACAAAAGGCAAGAGCATTTAATTCTGTTTCTGTTTTAGTCAATTCTCATGTTTGGAAAGTCCAGACCAGACCTCAATTCTTTCTGTTTTGAAGTAGAATAAAAAATAATCAATGTTTTGAAAGAAAGAACTGAAATGATGGCTTAAATGATATGATTTTCTAACTTATTTGATCTTTTTGCTATTAAATGATCGTAGTGATCTTCTGAATTTGTTATAAACTTGGGAGCAATGAGGATTTGTAATATGATGATTTTGCAGATACGGTGGGTGACAGATGGACCTTGGTGCACTTTTAACTTCAGCTGGGATCAATATCGGCGTGTGTGTTGTGCTTTTGTCTTTGTATTCAGTATTGAGAAAGCAGCCCAGTAATAGGATTGTTTATTTTGGCCGGAGGCTTGCTTCTGTTCGCATTAGAAGCAGCGAGTTTTTCTCTATCGATAGATTTGTGCCTTCTCCTAGTTGGATACTTAGAGCTTGGGCAGCAACTGAAGAAGAAATTTTAGCTATTGGGGGTCTTGATGCTGTAGTCTTTCAACGCTTGCTTATTTTCAGGTTATTGTTAATAATCATTCTTTGACCTATTTGAATTGATCATGCATGCTAAGGTTCATAATTGATGGCATCTGATTCTCTTTGGTTGCTAGAATCTCTTACTGTTTGTCTAACTTAACGGATGGTTTTATTGTTTGCAGTATCCGTGTGTTTTCGATTGCTGCGATAATTTGCCTAGTACTTGTGCTTCCGATGAATTATTATGGTAAAGAGATGGAGCACAAGAGAATTCCAGCTGAACAACTGGATGTATTTACTATAGGGAATGTCCAAGAAAGTTCCAAATGGTACGAGATTTGCGTTGTTGATTGTCCTGTTACCTATTGAACTATGTTATTAATGACTGAAAATGTAAAATGCAACCTCTTGCACTGTTGCATTTTCCTATTAGGCTCTAGACCTGCCTGATAATGTATTTGGTCATTCATATCTGCTTATGCTGCCTACAATGAACTACGCAATTCTTTTTCCTTTTCTTCCGATAACTAGAAATTACTTGTTTTGTGAGACCTGCTATAAGCTATATCCATATACACTCTAATCGCCAACACATACAACATGCATATCTTTTTTATTTGTAGTGGGAAACTAGCCCAAATCAATTTGACTTTCTGCTTTCTTATTTATCTTTTGATGTTATACAGATTGGAAAAATAGGAGGTTTCATTTTAGTTTTTGAAAAATAAACCAGTTATTTTAGAGACTCGTAAAGAAATTTATAGTATGGTTCTGGAATCTTATGAGGCATATCTGGCTATTTTAAGAACTGTTATTTCTTGTTGGTGATATTTCTCATGCTCATAGAGAAAATTTATGCAACTTATATTGTGCACAGATAAGATGCGGTTACTCATTTACGGCTGTCTTCTTTTTATCATTTTCAGGTTTTGGGCCCATTGCCTTGCTTTGTATGTCATATCCATTGCAGCCTGTATCCTCCTTTACTTCGTAAGGATGCAAAACCTTGTTAAGATTCTTCTTCTTTTCATTGACAGTCGATTTTCTTTCTGGTGTTTGCATGCCTGTGTAGAAATGTTATGATCTTTTGAATTTTTCCATTTTCTGTAGGAATATAAAAGCATTACTGAAATGAGGCTGGCACATATAACTAAAACTTCTCTGAATCCAAGTCATTTCACCATTCTTGTTCGTTCAGTTCCGTGGTCTCCAGCTGAATCATACAGTGATACAGTGAAAAAATTTTTTACGAACTATTATCCATCAAGCTACTTATTACACCAAATGGTGTATAGACGTGGCATTTTTCAGAAATTGATGGTGCGTTGCTGTCTCATTGATATATTTTTCAAAGTAATTTAATTCCAGTTTAATGCTCTGTATGATGGTCAAGTTACATTCTGTTTAGTTTAAAAGTTGAAATTGTTTACATCATTTACTTATGAAGTTGTCATAATTTTCCTTTGCATTATAACTTGCAATGTCATATATCTGACTTCACATTAGTAGAGTCTATTACAGACAATATTCTTTGAAGCTGGTTTTAGATGTCTTTAACTCCCATATAATTTGATGTTTGAAAAGTTATGCAGTTGTTCACATACTCTTAACTTCACGTTTAAGTTTGTAATGTGAAGGTTGATGTAGACTCAATCTTTTTTTCTCCTCTGTTTGACAAAAGAATATTCTACAAATGTATCATTCTTGCCCATGTACTTCTAGTTACTCACAACATACTTTTTTTCTATTATTTAAATTTGTGTAGTTATGTTGATATCTGTTTTAATTCCTTATACTAAGGTGGTTTTGCTGATTGACCACAGAAAACTTCTGGTCTTTATCCCTCTTCTTTGGTTTATTATGCTCATGCACAGTTGGCCCTGATGTGTTTTGTGTGTACTGTACATTATAGTATTTAAGATATCTTCTTTCCCAGGTGGATGCAGAGAAGATGTGTAGCATGCTTATCCCTGTTGCTGTTGAACGGCCTAGTCTACGGCCTTGTTGTCTTTGTGGAAGTGGTACTACTTCTTTTAAGATCCTTAAAAGCGATCCAGATAATGTCAAAGATGACGTCAGCCTTACTGATCTTGATATAGCTACAAGAGAAAATGTGAGTCATGAACAATCAAGTCTAATAGGATAAATGATGTAGTGGATCTTTGTGATTCCTTCAGATAGGGTTCTTATGCATTTACATTTTATCGTTTGCCATATTCTTTGCCTCGCAGCTAGTCTCTGTATGGTTAGTGGTTTGCATCAATTAACTGCTATTCATGTCCATCATTTCTAGGAAACCGTTTTCACCTTAATATAAAGTGTAAGGAAATAGATGGTGCAGTTATGTACGGGTGTATATGCCCAAATACATGTGGGATTTAAGTTGTGGTCAGATTCTGGAGTAGGACATTAGGTAGACTAATCATACTTGATAATCTACTCACAAATATACTGACAAGCAACATATAGAGTTGTGCTACTTAATTTTTTGTAAATCTTTTATAAAATTACTATGTTGGGTTTATTGTTCTCAATGTTTTTTTATTTTAGTTCCTTGTATTGATTATATAATCTTTATGGTATTTAGGACTTGGATTATAGTACTTCTCAAATTTTCACAAGTTTAGAATTATAAGAAATTTTTGAATTGACAAAAGCAACGCAAACCAACTCCTTCATAGATTAGACAGGTTAGGTTGTTGGTTTTTCAGATAAATTGGTTCATTTGCATCTAGATTCTGCAAATTTGAGAAACAGCTCAAAGTGGAATAGGGTAGTTTGAGATGGCAACCTGAACTGACTCACAGTCTATGCACTAGAGCTGTGTTCTTTACTTTTCTATGCAGTACATGTGGGTTTGGGATTTACATTTCAGGTCAACCATGTACACGTACACAAGCATATGAGCATGTTGGTAACTTATGCCTATTCAGCTCATTCCAATTTTTGATTAAGAACTGCTTCAAGGCCCATAATGGGCTTGACCATGTAATTTTCCAAGTTTTGCAATATTTTACTGAAATTTATGAACGGATGGATTTTGTCTGCATCATTATGATTATCATATTGAAAATTTGGTATGTAGAGAATATTAAACCAATTGGGTCTAGCAAGCAATTATTTTTATTGAGACTTCACAAATGATAAAAGGAAATTGCAGTTTTCAGCAGCTAGTGTTTCGTATTACTAGGATACTTGCATGGTTATGCCTTGTAATATCTGAATCTTTCTTGATCCTTGTTGGTACATTCTTTTTTATTTGAGTCTAGAATTTTGATGGTCAATTTTTCTTTTAGAATTTTACGACTTACTCGAAAATTTTAGCATTCTACTCTAGCTTACGTTAATTTGGTTCAATACAGGAGTGTTCTGCTGCTTTTGTGTTTTTCAAGTCTCGTTACTCTGCTGTGGTTGCCGCACATATGCTTCAATCAAGAAATCCCATGTTATGGGTGACGGAATCTGCCCCCGAACCACGTGATGTGTTATGGTCTAACCTTTCTATACCATATAAACAGCTTTGGCTCCGGAAGATAGCAACGCTGTTAGCATCGATTGTCTTCATGTTTTTGTTTCTTATTCCTGTGACATTTGTGCAAGGCTTGACTCAACTAGATAAACTATCAAGGACATTTCCGTTTCTGAGAGGACTTCTAAAGAAGTGAGTACGCTATTCTCATGTATGCTGTTATGTGTTTCTAACTTATGATTTTGGTACACTATTGAACGGTATTCATTTCTAGCTCCTGCCTGGGTTGGTTGGACATTTTCTGGTTGGTCCGCTGTTTGGGAACCACTGTTGACATTTTCTTGATTGAAAGGAATTGGCAAATTTTCTTTAGATGCAAATTCGATAGTGTTTTCTCTGACATGTCACATCCTTGATGTTTTTATGTCTCCAAGGAGCGGGAAAATCTTGGAAATGATAGTTTGATGACAGATTCAACTATGTAAACACATATGCATTCATCCATGCGCGTAAGCTCACAATTGCTTGCAAACTTGTGCCTTTGTGCAGGGAATTTATTCACCTTGTGGTGACAGGTTACTTGCCAAGTGTCATCCTCATGCTTTTTCTGTACACTGTTCCACCACTAATGATCCTCTTTTCAACGGTTGAAGGGCCTGTCTCTCGTAGTGAAAGGAAAAGGAGTGCAGGGTTGAAAATCCTGTACTTCACTATATGGAATGTCTTCTTTGTTAATGTCTTCTCAGGTTCCGTCATTAGTCAATTGAATGTCTTCACAAGTGTAAAAGATATACCTACACAGCTTGCCAAAGCAATACCTACTCAGGTGACCCTTTTGTAATTATAAATACACTACTCAAATGGATGCTCGCCTCTGCTCACTTATTCAGCTTTCTTAACAATTATAAATACACAACTGCATCAGATGCTCACATCTACTTACCATTTAATGACTTGGTTTTTTGAGAGAATTAAAATAATAAGCAGATATGAGCATCTTTTAATTCCCTTAAGGTTTCTTAAAAGTATGCATGAGATTATGAAGATCAAGTTGTATTAGTTTATGCTGTGATTTATGGTTCTATTTTTCATGTTGACAGGCTAGCTTCTTCATGACTTACATTTTTACATCAGGCTGGGCAGGTTTGGCCTGTGAAGTGATGCAACTTTTTCCTCTAAGCTACAATATGTTCAAAAAATTCATTCTCAGAAATGACGTAGATTCCTCTGATGATCTCATGACCTTCCCGTACCACACAGAGGTTCCTAGGGTCCTACTGTTTGGTCTAATTGGATTCACCTGTTCAATCACGGCTCCTTTGCTGTTGCTCTTTTTGCTGGTTTACTTCTTCTTGGCCTTTCTGGTATACCGCAACCAGGTGAAGCTATTCTATCTCTGTTTTGTGTTCTCATTTAAATCCTGCATGTTGCTGGATTGCAACCAGAGTCTGTTTTGAGAAAACTATTCACGTTGCCAGCAATTCAGAAGTTATTTGTGAATTCCATTCTTCAATCCTTTGGATTAAAGATTCAATCTTGCAGATAATAAGATTCTGCAGCATTTTCTTTTCCCTTTTTTTTCGGTTGACTAGCTTTTATGTTGTTGATAGTCTTATATTTAGCGACAAATGCATGATAGGCAATTTCATTAATATAGTTAATGTAACGTGAACAACTTAAATAGGGGATACCTAAAGGTACTCATGTAGGATTATGATTAATTGCTTTATAATTTCTAGATGTCGGACAGTATTGGTTATAGAACTGAATACCTTGTTATTCTTCAAAATTGTATTCTCTAATTTCACCTGTTCTTTCATTTTCAAACTTACAGATTCTCAATGTATATGTACCAAAATATGAAGGTGGAGGGCATTTTTGGCCTATTGTTCACAACACAACGATCTTCTCATTGGTGTTAACACAAATTATAGCTATTGGGGTTTTTGGGATTAAAGAAGCACCAGTTGCATCAGGTTTCACCTTTCCGCTTGTTATTTTCACTCTTCTATTTAATGAGTACTGCAGGCAGCGATTTTCTCAAATTTTCGCCAAGGACCCTGTGTCGGTAATTATGGAATTATTCTTCATTATTCTGTGCTTTTACGTGTTTACTTGCATGTCGTTGCAATTCATAAGCTTGTTAAGTTGATTAGGTTCTCATCGAGCTAGATAGAGAAGATGAACAATCTGGGAGAATGGAAGAGATACATCAACAGTTACATTCAGCATACTGCCAGTTCCCAATAAGTGCTCATGATATCTGCAGTTCACAATCACTATCAAAATCACAATCACTAGCAAAATCACAATCACCAGAAAAATCAGGTCTGATTTGAAATTTTAATTAATTCATTGGAAGATTCTCTCTTACTGAAGTCAAAAAAGAGTAATTTGTTGTACTCTCTGCTCTTTCAGAGAAGGCAACAAGTGAATCAAGCGAAACATGGGCTGTCGTTAATTTCGGACAATAATAGTCTCATACCAAAATATTGTTCCATTCTTGCTGTATATAGATTACATGGAACTGGGTATATTTCTAAACACCAGCTCCATTCTGAAGGCTACACAGATATAGGACAATTTTGGTGGCACATGCATACAGGTATAGAACTGAGGCTACCCCTTGCAGGGGTTCATTCTTGAGCATAACATCCAGATGATTGAATGTTATGCAATCGATGTACACAGAAGAACTTATACATGCAAAAAGATTAGCAATTTTGTATAATACAATCATTGCAACTTGTGCTTGATTGATCTTCTGCATAGACTACGGTCTTGTTTGCGCTCCAGGTGAACCCATTATGACTTCATGGGTAAAATAGTTCACAGTTCATGTGTTTTTCTCAACACTTGTAACATAATGTTCTGATTGATATACATACATATACTTTGTAACGTGTATATCAAGGTAATTAGACCCTGTCGTTTTTAAACGGGGAATCTCAATCCAGGGAAGTGCTTTGGTTACCTTTTATTCTTTTACCCCGGGCGATACGCTTGCTACAGTCGATCAGGAAAAGGTTGCCATCTTGTGAAGGTGATTTAACTCTAAAAATCCGTCTTTAATTCCGCTGGCAGGCTGCCATCTTATTTACATAAAATTACAAACGTTAGTAATTATAAACAAGCAGTATTTCCAATACGAACTTGTCATCTTCCAGAGGCAACAAGGCAGCCATGCCGGACACTACATCTTCAAGTGTTCTAAAGATTCCATCTTCAAACACAGCAGCAATGATACCCAAACAAAATCAGTAAAAAAAAAAGATGACATCTTCGATGCAAACTCGAATTTATTTGTACCCAATAGCTTAAATTACATGATGGGATAAGAAATTTCTTGTAACAATTGAAATCTTGGTTTACGTCGAGCGTTATCCAGAAAGTTAAATTTGCCTTTATGTAACATGGCAATGGAGATCTGTTGGTGTATGGTCTATGGAGCAAGGCGATAAGAAGCATCACCCAAGTAGTAGTGAGAATCTAGATAAAGAGCTGCTGCATTCTGTGGATCCATCACCATGAATTGCATGTCTTCCGATGGTTTCCAATGTCGTTTTCTTTGATTTATAAACCAGTTATTTATTTGTTTTTGATCCAAACCAGTTGATTCTGCCAATGCCACCTTCTCCGTTTCCTGTTACTCATCACAATCAAAACAAGATTTATCATTTCTTTGGCATTGCCAAGGTTTACTTGTCAAGTTAGAAAGAAGGATCGGATGCAATATACCGATGGATACGGCCATTTGTAGTGTAACTCCCACCATGTCAGTAGCTTCTGCCTTGCTTCTTTTGGTAGCTTTCCCTTCTTCTTCTTCTTGGATAGTTCTTGCTTCAGACTGCTTAAGTATCCGCTGTATTTTCTCAGTAAGTGATTCTTTAGTTCTCGATCCTCAGCTCGTGGATCAATCTCCGGTGGTGGTTCATTTTCCCCTCCACTGTTGTCTTGATCCTCGTCCGACGACCCAACTCCCTCGCACTTGTCATCTGTGCAAGTTCTAGTCTTTCTAACATTAGCAATGGATTCGATATTTATTATGCTCGATAAAACTATATCATTACAAAAATATCGATATATCTATAATTTTATGTAATAAAAAAACGAGTTTGTTTCAAATTATCGAACAAAAATTCTAAAAGCCCTCCATTTTGTTTCTTTTATGGAAAAATGTTGATATGAATATTCAGATTATATATATGTAAAAGTATTCTATATATTAACAAAGAGTGAATATGCTGAGAGAGGATCAATGGAGGCAGTGGCGGAACCAGCACCGGCTTGGGCTTGGGAGAGGGGGGTAGGGACATGGAAAGCACGGGTGGATTTCTGCATACTAGCTGCTTATCCTTTTAAAGTCCTAACAGATAAACTAAGTTTTTAGCCCCCCTTGATTGAAGCCCCTCCTTAATGGAATTTCTGGCTCCGCTACTGAATGGAGGGGAATATTCATGTGAAGGATACAAGGGTCTTATACTACCATTGTGATTTTAGGATCTATATAAATATAATACCATATTTTAATTGTATTAAAAATTTAAATCTAAATATAATTTTAAGTTTAATATAAGTAATTCTATACAATATGATTAATTTATATATTATATAAATCAATTTCACATATTATATGAAATAACTCATATAATATAAAATTAAATTAAATTAAATAACATAATTTTATTATTTTATTAAAATACATTAATAAATCAAACCTAACAAAAGATAATTAAATTCATAAAATTAACTTAAAATTTTGCATCAAGGAACTTAATCCTATAAAATCAAAAGGAAAAATCACCAAATATTTCAAACTAAAACCATTATTATACTCTACATTTCCTTTTTTTAATTAATTACTAATCAATAATAATTTATTCAATTATAAATATTTGTAATTTATATATGATCATCTTAAATGAAAAGATCCTATCAAAATCTAATTTATATGCATACATATAAACTAAATGGATCAATATAATATGAATAGAAAACAGAAAAAATTTTATTAAAAATTAAATATTATTTTTTTATTTATCTTATATTAATCAATTTGATAGATATGAATTAGATTCAGATAAATCTAATCCTTTTACAGTAAATATATTGAAATAGAGAAGGAACTTCGAATTTTATGATCGCAATGAAACAAAGAGCAAGAACATAAACTGGTAATTAAGAGGAAAAGGTACTTGAAACAAATCCAAGATGAACTTAGTGAGAGCCATGAAATTAACATGGCAGACTTCAATATTTTGAGACCATGGAAGATTTTACCAAGCATCAACTGCAAATATCAATCGAATCAACCCAGGTAAAGAGGAAAAGATCAGAAAAAAACTAACCTTTTCCTGCTACGTACCAAGTAAAATCAAGTTGTGTTCCTCATCGTCATTAAGAAATCATGCAGTAATATTATGATTATACGTTAACTAATGCGACTAGCTCGGCTTCCTTCTGAACCACTATTTCTTCATGTTTTATCTTGTGGGTACATGGCATTTCTTCTCTTTCTTGAGAAGATTAATGGATACAACCAATCCGACATACTAACACTGTAATGTCTCAGTGAGTAAAAGCTAGAACAGTGTTAACATTAATGGACAACAGATGAAGAGAAAAGCTTTGGTTAATGGACGCACAGAGAAGGTTTGGAGAGAGTTAAGAACAATGGAAATGTAAAAGAGAAATCAATAAAGAATCAGTGCATCTGACAAAGCCTTACTGGCTACATGGAGCAGTACACTGATATGAACAGCATCCTAGGTTCTTCAATACATCCCAAAAAAACTTCAAAAAGAAAAGGAAGATAAAAGAAATTTTCACATAAAAGCAACGAAAAGAAGAAATAAAGACAGACTTTGGTAATAGTATATCTTATAGTGATATATGCCATGGTAGTAGTATAAAAGAAAGAAGAAGAAGACGACGAAGAACCCATGAAAGAAGAACAACCCGTGAAAGAAGATGAAGATTTATTCCATACCAAAGATCTGGATCTTGGCAATAGAAACCCTAATATCAATGTCAGGCCACTGAAGGAAACAAGACAAATCCATATTGTGGAGTGAACGTGCGGTATCAGAATCATTTCAAGCGCGTTTTTGTCTTTGTTCGTTTCGTGTAGATTTAGCAAAAAGAGAAAAAAACTGGTACATTAGAAAAATCCAAAACTCTTGCACTGTTGACTCGTGATTAGGGTTTGTTGATTAATGTCCATGTTCATATTGCAAAATTCATGTTTATGCAAGTTTTTCAATGACCCAAATGAAGAAACCATTAAAAAAAGCTTGATTTTCGTCAACATGATTTTCCTCGGAGGTGGGAAGTCATGGCGGTAATTAATGAACAGAGATATGGACATTCTGGTCTATGAATTACTTTTATCTCTCTATAAGGAATGGACGAGTGGACTGACTACCAGTTTATGCACTGTACCAGTCAGGTCAATGTCTTCTGTTCCCTTTCCATGCCAAGCAAGGCAAAATAGTAAATTACTCATTCTCCGATAATCATGGTTCTACTGTATATGTTTTTGAGAAGTTGAATGTCTAATTATAAAAGGAAAAGAGAAATCCAAGTACCAGAGTTGAAGATCCGTAAGGGTCCATTGCAGATCATATTTAACTGTGTTTCGATTCTTCGCATGAAATCCATAGCTTCTTGAATGGGTTTCGTTAGCTCTTCCCGGTACTTTACCAGCATGTTGCAGTAAGCCTCCTGTTTTAAACCGAAACAGCAAAAGATGAATTAAGATCTTTCTGTGCCCTGGCGTCAAAGATAACAGAAAGCAATCAATTCCAGTATCTGTAATTATAATGATATAGTTCGTTGAGTAATAATTCAAAGATGATCACCATGAACTGATCTAATTCTGGGTCTTTCGAGTAGAAGGATGACGTTTGTTTTGATTCAAATTCCTGACGAGCAGCTACCAGCCTTGCTATTACTTCAGGAGGAGCTCCTACCTACCAGCCATCCATCAACAGAGAAGAAAGTTTGAATCAAATTAAGATGGTATTTTTGTTTGTTATGTGCTTCCATATATATACCTTTTGGCAATCCATGTAAGCTTCTAAAAGGTTAGAGTATCGAGGATGAGCTACGATCTTGGCTTTGATAGCTTCGGCTTCATTTTCATTCACAAGCTGTGGATCATCAAGTCCTCTCATCAAAGGATAATGAAATTTGTGGGCACGATGCGAGGTGCTGGCTTCTGTTTTCACTGCTTCGGATTGAAAGCATTCACTTGACTGGAGATGGAAAGGCATCTTACTGTGTTGATTACTCACATTAATTGACCCACTGCCATTTCTTCCATAAGAAGCAGAAGAATTAGGTCCAAGAACTGATGAATTATACAAGAAATCTCCAGTTGGAGTCGTGCTTTCATTTATTTGATTGTAATCCTCCATGTATAATCCTTTACAGCAACAAAACAAACAAGAAAAGAGCAAAATCGAAGCAGATCCCAATAACCCTAAAACAAGAGCAACAAACACTATCAGAAACCCTAGAAACCTTGAACTTTTTCTTACTGGAACTTTTTCTTACTGGTAATCAAAAGGAAACCATGACTGAGTTTCTTGAGCTTTGAAGTAACTGATCAAAGGAGCAGGGAAAGCCACAAGTTAGCGAAATAAAGACGGGAAAATTATGGGTTTGGCGCATTTAAGGAGGGCAACAAGAACTGAAGTTGCACCGAAACACAAACAGATCATGTCAAGGAGAAAAAAGGCAAAAGAAATGGAAAGAAAGACATGAAGGAAGTGAAGCTGAGATGCTTTAGAAGATAAAGGTAAGAAGATAAAGACTGCGGCTAACTGGAACCCGCGATGAGCTTTGCCTTCATTCAATTCCTGACAAGACCATATTTCTCCATGCGAAGAAATATATTTTAAAATCACTCCCAATATACAAAATATTCTTTCCCCAACTCTCAATTTTCATTATAATTAATTCAATTTTTAATGTAATTAAATTTAAATGTTTTTTTATTATTTTTATATCAATGATAGTATGAAAAGAAGACCTAAAAATGCAACTTGTTAAGAAACAATAACGTGAAGTACAATCCATAATGGAGTTTGATTTTAGGGTAGAGATCCATTATTAGTATTATTGTACTCATGAATCCAAAACAAACTCAATCATGATGTTGTAAGCATGCCTTAATTACTAAATTAAATTTTTTGTTATTTATAATATTTCACTCAAGAAAACATAATTATTATGTAATTGTTATATATATATATATTATGTATTAGATAAGAACCCACTTGACATCTATCTAAGATATGAAAGAATAATATCCAAAGATAGCACTAATAGTTATCACATATTAATTAATATTTTATTAACATAATGTATCATATTTATATTTAAAATTAATTTTAATTTGATAAATAATTTAATATTATTATTAAATATTAATAATGAAGAAGATGTTTGTCGGGTACTGACCAAATTATGGACTGCATTTCTTCCATTTTTGAACACTAAGAATGTGCTTTGAAATCAGCACCTTCTCAATTAATACAATTAATCATCATCTCCAAAATTCGTTAAAACATCAAATCATTCAAACCTCTTATTCATCTCAATTTTATGCATTTTTTTCTTTTATGGACTTTTATATCGATCGTTATTATCATTCTTTTTAGGATGAATATATTAACTATGAATTATAATGTCAAAATTAAATCAATTTGACATCATTCTTGATTTGAATTGATAAATACAAACATTCAATGAATCAATTTACTTACCTTTCCATTTTACTCTTCTTATCCAGCAATAAAAGATCTTTTTCAAAAAAAAAAATTAGATTATTATGATCAAATTTTAGCTAAAACCAACAATTACAAAATTAGGGTATGATATAGATTTTATAATATTATTGCTTTTAGAAATACAAATGAATAATTAAAATTTACACTCAAAAGACTATAATTACGTTTAATTTTCTTTAAGGATTACTTATTATTATTATTCATTTTATAACTAATGAAATTGCAATTTTAAAATTATTTTTACTTATTTGATAGATAAATATACCACATAATTAAATAGTACAACTAATTAGATGACAAGTTAAAAATATATTTGATGTTTACGACCAGAAAATCATGTTCTTAGTAAATGCAATAACGGGACAACCCAACAGCAACAACATGTTTGAATTCAATTACCCTGTTATTTGGCTTTAATTTTAATTATTGATTTTTAGGATTTAATATTATATGTTTATATATAATTTTGTAATTAATATTGATGCAGTTGAGTATTAAAGTTTTATGAGATTATCTTCGGTGGCATTAACCGAAGGTATTTTTTCAAAAATTATCAAACTTATATAAAATTGATGGGCTAAAGCTTGCAACAATATAATGATTAACAGCAGGATAATTTTGATAATTAATTAATATAAGACAAAGAAAAATGAATCATCATTTGAATGCATTAAAACACGATTAACAAATATATAGCTAAAGTTGATTTTAATTGGATTATTATATTTTAGTGATAAAAATATATAGTCCATTACTATTACGGACTAGTTGAATGTCTTTTATTAGGATAGGGTAAGCATCTGTTTACTGTAATTGCTTTTTTGAAAGATTTACATTTGAATCGAATAAATCAAAATTATAGAATCGAATCAAATTAAAATTTACCAAAAATAGAAAAAACCGAACCAAATCGAATAAAATAAAAATCAAATTTATAAATCTTATAATTGATATAAAATGACATCATTTTGAATATTAATGTAAAATGATATCATTTTATAAACAATTCTTCGATTTATTACATTAATAAAAAATTTTTGAAAAAATAATTAAATTGAAATCAAAAATCAAAAATCAAAAAATCAAACCAAAATTATCGAATATCATCGATTTACTCGACACCCCTAACTATGATACTTAAATTCAATCTGTATCTCAACAAACAATTAATTAGTTAAGTATATATATAAATCTTTTATTTTTTATTTTATTTAAAAATTTAACATTAAAATCATTCTAACTGACCTGTTTTTTATTATATTGAATAAATAAAAATTTTATTGAAATCATCTCTCTAATGAATGATTTGAATACTCTCAACTAAACTGAAATCTTTGTAAGTACTAATAACTGACCTGTTTTAGCCACGTGGATGCATGCCTTAATTACTCTCCAAACTCCTTGGGTTTTATTTATCATCCTCCGTATATATTTAATTTATTTATTAATTAACTTCTCAATTTTTAGTCATTCTCTTACATAAAAAGAGCAAAAACATGAATAAAAAAGTGGGAAAATTTAATATTTCCATTTTAATTTTGTATTAAATTAACAGAGTATTTTTAAAATCAAGTTATTTATTTATTTATTTATTTTTTCGATTAATACCAAATAATAATGAGTTTTTAATTCATAAAAATCAAACTCATGTAATATTAATTTGATAAAACTAACTAATAAATTTATTCAATATTCATATTAATCGTATCGAATATATTATATCATAATATTTATATTATATTTGATTTCAAATTTTAATTCCGAATATATAATTTTGATAAAAAGATGAGTTAGTTAGGAGAGTTGATTGAAATGTCATGAGAAGTAAGAAATGAAAGGTGAGATGGGGTTTGGGGGTGTAATATGGAAAGCATAATAAGATTGGACATATCCAACTCAGAGACTAGACAGGTGCATCGGTAGCCATTCACTCGCTTGTCACTTACTCACTGTCTCTACTACTCACTCCTCCTTCTGCCTCCCTCTGATTCCTTTTATTAATTAACTCCCTTTCACCATAAACATGCATATCTGGTGAATTATTTAAAATTTTATCTGATTATAATTTAATTAAATTTATTTAATAATATTATTTCATAAATTAATGCAGTTTAAGCTACGCAATCATCTATTTATTTGATCATAAATTTATTAATTTATATATATAATTTAATTTTAAATATATATATTTATAATTTATAGAAATACTTTTCAATTTAATTATTAATATAAAATTATAAGTATTTTTACTTTATTAATAATTTTTTATTTTTTAAATAAAAAATAAATAATTTATTCTATAATTTATATTTAATAGATCCATTTAAACTCATCATATATTAAAAATTTTGAAAAACATGATTTAAATTCACTTGATTATAAGTAATTCAAGTTTGAATAAAGTAAAAATTTGACTCAATTTAACTTTTTTACAATCATATATAAAAAGTTGTATTTTTAATGCTTTTCACACAATTATTTTAATTGTCATTTTAGGTTTTATTTTTACCAAAATTAAGATTATTTTAAATATTTAAATAATATTTATTAATTTTATATTAATTAATTTAAGATACCCTTATAATATACATAAATTTACAAAAAATCACAAAATATATTTATTCTTATATTTGTTTTTTTGCTTATCATTTTATCAAATTTTGAACTATTTTTTATTTTTATTAATAGTGTTATAGATATTTTTTAAAAAATTAAAATTAAAATTATTTTATCATTTTATCATTTTATCCATATTTATATAACAACCTTAAATATCATATGCAAGAAACATATCACATGCTATTTATTTTAAGAATGCATAATGATGAAAAATATCTTTAGCTTCAATCCTATAATTTATATTAATTGCTACATAAAATTTTTATTCATTTTAAAACCAAAAAAATGATATATTAAATTAATTATTACTACTAAATATATTTTTATTTTCATATGGAAATGATATATATATGAATTTATATTTATTCAAATATTTGGATTGTAAAATATTATCATGAATGAAAATATATACCAATTATTTTATGATAGAGTTAAATAAATCAAATCATAATTAAATTTATAAATATTTATATAAAGTTAATATACTATAAGATCATGATATGTATATTTCTTAATATCAATTAATCTTATAAGGATCATGAAGATTTAGAATATTGTAAATAGTATTGAAATCGATATTATAAATATAATTTTAAATGAGAATAATTATTAGAAAGATATACATTTTTACTATATGAATTAATAATAAAAGTGTGTACATATAGTAGGGATGAGCATATTTTGATTTGAACTAAAAATAAAATGAAATTTAATTTAAGAAAATTAAAAATTTGATTTGAGAAACTAAAATAATTATAAAAAATAAAGTAAAAAATTAAATCAAATCAAATCAAATCAATCCAACTAAAATTCCATTCGATTTACAAAATTTCAAGATTGATTCAATATTCAAACCAATCAAATCAAATTCTCATCCTGGGGGTACAGTGTATTTATTGTTCATACAACTACTATTCCATCCATAGCTCATCAGTTACCTACATTCCCTCATTCGCGGAAAACCTCTCTAATTTGATCACACCCATTCCTCAATTTACAAATTTATTACATTTGATATATTAAAAATAATTTAAAATTTTAAAAAATATTAGATAAAGTGCGAGTAATACGTGACATGGGTTAAGAAAAATCCATTGTTATGAAATGATAAAATATTTATTTAGGATAAATATTTATTTATCAAATAAATTTCAAAATAATAGATATATTTTATTGGTATATATAATATTTATATTAAAATTTTTAAGTTATTCTGAATTATATGATTATATATATATATAATATTAAAATTAATTAATTATAAAGCTCACTCATATAAATTAATTCACTATTTCGATAAATATTTTATTTGTATTTTTACAAATTATCTATATAAACAGTTAATTGCTTAAATATTATTTATGATATATTTAGCTAATGATTGGTGGATTATTATAAATTTAATGTCTAGCATGACGTATTTTAATTAGGATTAATTTATTTTAATACAGTGTTGGTGTGTGTGAATTCAATAATATAATATTGTTTGTTAAATAATAATAATAATAATAATAAAGCGTAATCTTCAACATAAAGACAAATTTGTGGGGCTAGCACAAGTAAATCACAGTTTAGCCACTAAAACATATCATTAATCAATCAATCAATACTTAATTACAGGAATCCCATGGGATAACGTCCAACCCACATCAGCACCATCTTCATTTACTTTTCTTTAAAGACAAAAATAAAAGTAAAAATTAATTAAATTTACTATCATATCAAACTCATTTATTTAAGGAAATATGTATTTATCCATTTTTTACTTTAAATTTATATTTTTTATTTTAAAAATAGGATCATCATAATAAATGAATTATAGTTATTTTCTCAATAAATTATTAAAATTTATTTTCAAAAAAGAGATCTTATATACAATACATTAATCAGCAAAATAATATATATATATATTATATGAATAATTCAGACATGATAAATTTGCTCCATGGAGAAGTTTTGTCTTATTTAATTATATCCAAAACTACGTCGTTGAATGATTGTCTCATTTCATGAGATCATTTTCTATGTGCAATAAATGAAAATAAACGTTACTTTTGTCAAGCCTTTTTTAAAAAATCATAATTAAACATCCACATCAATTCATTTTCATTTATATATATATCTTTTTTTTTTAAATTGCAGATTAACAATGATCTTATAAATACTTTATAATTAAATTAAATTCATTTATATTTTGTAGACATTATTATTAGAGCTGTTAAAATAATAGCTTATAAAATTTGCATGCATTTTTTATTCTTAATTATATATTTATCATGAAAAAAGCTATTATATATTTGTTTAAAAGTTAAAGTAGGCTTAATTTTAAAATTGTTATACATAAGCTCTCTCGAAAAGGGAATTTATTTAGATAATATCTATTACATTATTTAAATTATTATCAATCATATAATTTTATATATTGATGATTATGAATCATTTAATTATGAAATTTTGTTTCTATATAATGTCATAATTCTTATTATTTTAATAATTTTCTTTCCTCTAAAAATTTATTATGAGTAATTTTTATTAATATTTTTTAATATTAACGATCAATTTTCATCATTTTTGATGTTTAATGTCATATATTGATTATTAATAATTGACTATTTTATAGTATTTTTAAGTTGAAATATTAAATAAAATTTATATTTTTATTAGCTATTCAATATAAATAATAAAAAAAATATTATAAGTAAAATTTCAAAATTATTTTCAAGTTTTTTTATAAAATATTATTTAAAAATATCCAAAAATTAATATTACAATTATATTATTCGAGCGTCTTAAGAAAAGAAATGATGAAATGGTCTTTCCCTGACATCAAATGAATTAAAAATAAATAAATAAAGGATGAGAATTTCGTAGTCAAAGATCAAAGGAAGGAGAGACCGAACGTGGCAGAAAAGTAAAGGATTTCTACCACTGAACTGCGAGTTAACTGAACAAGAAAGAAACAGCTGAGACTGAGCACAGAGGACAAGACTGCCACCCTTAAAAATAATATATTAATAAATAAAAAATATTACCAATATTATATTAATAATTTTTTAAAAAATCCAAAAAGGCAAAAAACGGGCCCCAGACAAAATTTCGGGTTGGAAATGGGAGGAGCGCGCGAAAACAGCGCGGGATCTGTTTCGCAGTGCAGCGGACATCATGAATAGGATTATTATTTTACTCTTCATTTATTTTTATTAATATGTAAAATTAAATTAAATTAAAATTTTTTAATTTAAAAAATTTGTAAATTAAATTAAAATTTGATTTTTTGGATTTTTAAATTAAAAAATTTTAATTTTTTAAAACTAAACTAAATCAAATATTTTTAAAATTTAAAATTTTAACAAAATGCTCGTAAATAAATAATCCACTGCTCCTCCATTTTAATTTCTGTCTATTTGTCTTCAAATATCTTCAAATAGTTTTATTTTCTTTTAATTAATATTGTCTGTTAATAATATTTTTAATTTATTAATGTTTATTTATTTTAATTTAAGTTTAAATTTTTTATATTTAGTTTATTTTATTCTAAATCATACATTTTAAAATTCAATAAATATTTTTATACATTTTAAAATTCATTTATTTTAATAATATATATATTTTTTAAAAAGTCCAAAATAGAAAAATCAATGGATATCTACCATTAAAATTCTCAGAGTGGCATAAGTGAAAAAAGGGAAAAGGGAAAAGGAAAAGGAAAAGGAAGGGTCCATCAAGAAGCCCATCACATCAAACGTTAACTCAGCGAGTTAAGGGTGAGTTTGCTTCCCATGTGAGAGATGGGGCCCAACACCATCTACCATCCCCCACCCATTCCACCGTCTCCTCTCCATTTTCCTTTATTATTTTTTTTGCAAATTAATTTTTTAAAACATAAATCCTATATTTCTTTTACCATTTTATATTTGTGACGTCATCAACTCTTTTTCTTAATAATTCAAATTTATTTTCTTTTTTTTTATTAAAATCACAATTTGGCATGCTATAAGGTTTATTATTTTAAATTGAACACTAAATTAAAAATTAATTTAATTAAATATTATAATTATAAAATATTATATTTCTTTAAATATTATCAATGTTATTATGAAAACAAGCAGATTTGATTTTTACGATGATTCTTATATTGATTTATTTGATTTATTTTTCATTTTTTCTCTATATTTTATTTTAAAAGAGTGTTGGTTTGCTTCAATTTTTTTTTTTATAAAAAATTCTATTGATGTACTATTTTTATGTTTAATGCTATAAATATTATAATGATTCTAAAAAAAAGTTCATATTATTAAATTATAAAATTATTAATTCAAAATAATTATGGATTATTATTTTTAATTCACCATATGACACATTTTCTTAGAGCCAAATTGAATTTGAGACATTGACATTATTACAAGCATGTTTTTTGCAAAAGAAATAAATAAATAAAATAAAACATGTAATAAATATGAAGGCTGGTAGTGATCGATAATATTATTATTTGGGGGGTGCATACGAGCAAAGGAAAAGGGTCTATGTATAAATAAGTGGAAAAAGTGGGGTCAAAATGAGAACTAAGGAACATAAAAAGAGAAATGTGAAATGATAGTATAAAGAGGGAATTATTCTAGTGGGTATGGGACTTGGATGGTGGGAGTCATATCACGTTGATGTGATAGAAAATAGAATTGAGTTTGATGGGCAAATGACCGTTGATGTTTGTTATCTAAAATTTGGATGATGATTAAAATTGAATGGGTTCTATGGATTTTTCATAATTCTAGTCTTTGTGTGCTTTATTTAATTCAATGGGGTCCATTTTGATATGGTAAATGATATTGAAACCGACAAGATGAGGGTCTAGTTTTGGACTAGATAAATAGTTGTTTTTTAAGGTAAAGAAAATGATAAGCTGAATATATATATATATATGATAATTGGACACACCTAACTTTACTTTAATTGGACAACTTGTCTATTTCTCAACTTACTTGTCAAATCACTTCATTTTTTCGCCATAAATCTTTTTTATTCTATTGTAATCATCAAATTATTATATTAAATTATTAATATTGATTAATACGAACTTGAGCTATATAAAATTTTTAATGGATAAAGTTTTCTGGATATCAATAATGGTATATATGCATAAGATATGATTTGAATATGAAAGATCATAAAAGGAGGATAAGAACATTCTTAAATTGGTAAGAAACATGTGTTTTGATTCTCAATATGTGAATTAGGGAACTAGAAAGAGGAGTGAGTAGGGCTATGTTGATATAGAACTAACAAGTGGATGGGAGGGTAATAGTTAGGTTGGATTTAGTTTGGGATTTGAGTTGAGGAGGATGAAGCTTTGCTTGTAACATCAATTCAAGGTCAATGGTGATGGAATTCTTTTGGGTCAAAAGTTTGGCCCTCCTATGCCTGTCACCATCAACTACTTAGAGAGCTTCTTGCACTTGGGCCTTTCAATTGCTAAACTCCCTTCAGCCCAATTGGGCCCATTAACAAATTGTTATCAACTAACAATAAAAGTAACTCTTGTTTATTGATATTTAATCTTAATTACATGACAATTAAAATTGATTAAGAATTTTACAGCATGACGTAAAGCAGAGTTGTTTTTTTGATGAATGTCCACGAACAAGGCCATGATCCTGGAAGAAGACATGGTTGATTTATTTACACAAGTAATTGGACAAATGAAAGAATCTGCTTTAATGGCACGGCGGCAGTTGTTCATTGCATGTCTATGGATACAACAAGCGGAGATTCTCCCTTATCAACAGTGAACGTTTTGGTAATCTTCTTGCAGAGCGTGTCAATTTCCAGGATGTAAGTACCTTCAAATCCTCTGAATGCAAATTCTCCTTGCTCATCGACATGGCCGTGAGCTCGAGATAGCCACTCATCTTTCAGAGCAAGGTATCTCTTGCCAGCTTCATTTACTTCTCCTTCTGCATTTACCAGGTGGGCGTTGTCTCTGCTCATGAACAACTCCCAGAATCCCCACAGCATAATGCCATCCACTGCAGGATGTGCGAAAGCTTCTCTAAGCATTACTTCCAAGTCTTCTGCTCGAACGCATTCGTTCGTGGATGACACGTCGAGCTCTGTGAACCAGATTGGAAGACCAAGAATACCCAGTTTATCCAGAGCTGCACAGACAATAGGACCAACTGGACTATCTATGTGTCCTTGAATTCCTATCCCTCCTACAGGAGCACCTTGTTCTTGCAAATCTAGAATTTGTGCAATGTACTTCTCTGGAGATGATCTAGTATCATTTCCATCCTCGACGTGATAATCATTCACGAAGAGGATTGCTGATGGATCGAGCTGGTTTGCTATCTTGAACATGTTAGCTCGGATATCCTTGCCCAACCGATCCTGATAGAATGAACCATGCAGCATCTCGTTGTTCACATCATAATGCCTGAATTTACCCTTGTACCGGGTCAGAAGTCCTGTCAGACGATTTTGAACAGCCTTCATCAGGTCATTTTTGTTCAGAGCTTTAATCCATGGCTGCACAGTGCCTTCCACTTCCCAGAAGATACAGTGCCCCCGGGTTTCAATGTTGTTTTTCTTGCAGAAGTCTAACATCTCATCAGCATCCATGTAGTTGAAGTTCCCTTGCTGTGATTCCGTCCAGTACCATTTCAACTCATTCCCAAACACAGCCCAGTTGAAATTTTTCAAAAAGAAGTCGACAAAATCTTCATTATCTATGTTGGTCCTGCTAATGCATGAACCAAAGGCGAAACTGTTCTGCACTTGTTTGACTTTAACAAAAGTACCAAGTAAACTGAGTGAATCCAGGCCTGATATTTTCACAATCACATCGCGCTTACGAATCTGCAATGCACCAAAAAAGATCTAATCTGAGTCTAACATAAAGATCATCAATCGCCAAGGAGAGTACATCAATTAATTTACCTTGTCAGTCTGCCTCCTCAAATGTCTGAATCTTGCCACCCGGTCAACAGCGAAAATCTGCAGTCCAGCAAGCATTAGATCAACACCAGGAGCAGGGCCTTGGACATAGACCATGATCTTAGAGGGCTGCTTCTCTATTCTGAAAGACCCCGCAATCTCATGCCATCTATCATCATTAATCTCAACCTGTCCACCATTCACATATTGGTCGTCCACTCCTAGTGCAACATTCAGATTTTGAGGACCAGTTGCTCCATGGCCAATCTTAACCCATCCAGATACCTGATAGGTCACAAATAGTTTAATTTTATCCGTGATCATTTGTGCAGGACCCATCCAAGTTTGTGTCCGTTTAGTTACGAGGATGTAACGCCCACTTAATGATTCACGAGGACCAAGGGATTCTCTAGCCATTGGAGGAATTATATGTGGTGAGCCCGTCATCACACTAAGAGCGCAATTACCCAGAGGGAACCACCCATTGGTTCCGTCACTCAGACTGGAGTTTTGAATTACGTTAACTCCATAAGCAGGATTCTGCATGAAAGGATACATACGTATCAAACTCCACTCTTACAAATCCTTGAGAATCAACAGAATAATGCAGACATGAAAATTCCAAGTCAATATTAAATCTTCTCAACTAAACCAACCTCAATTACTGGAGGAGGCGATGGAGGAATTTTCTCTGCATGCTTCACAACAAAACTATTGACAAGGATATCAGTGCCTGCAGGTGGACCTTCTACGTAAATCACTACTCTTTTGGGGGAACCATTTAGAAGGAACTTTCCCTGCAACTGAACCCAGTCTTTATCTGTTGCCTGAACACTATGTACCAAAAAAGTCATCATTAAAGTAGAACATATGTTGTGATTGATGAAACCAATAAAAATGCTTTGCAAACATGTCATATTTGCCATATGAATACACCTTTAAAGCCATTGAATGAAGGAGGAAACAAAGGAAATACTGTTATAATTGGCATCTTATGAGAATTGAAAAGTAGGGGCAAAGGACTAACTGGGCAATTCCTATATATTGTTCTCGGAGATCTGGTGTTTGGACCCATAAAGTAGCCCGTACATCAGCACTGGTAACGTTGTTGCCAAAAATTCTGACAATGGCAATGACCTCGTAAGCAAGCTTCCTCTGCACTCTGCCAGTTATCTCTTGCTGAATCCCGTTCCAACTTTGGGTGCGGTCCGTTGCAGACGCAAAAACCTTTCCAGACTTGGGGACTATTTTTCCATCTGCCATAGAATCGTGTAACACAACCTTGCAGCCTCTTCCAGACCAGTTATTTAGACCATCCTCAAATCTGGGATTTAGGATGATGTTCTCGTCTCCATCTCCAGCGTCATGACATTTACTGTCTGGCAGCTTTTCACACAAAATAGAAAGGACTTCTGAACCTTACTAATCATGAAAAACAGAATTGCACAATTTTCTGTTTGAAGTTGGAGGAGAAGGTAATTTCGGTTTAAGCTGAATGGATACTTACATTGAACCTGCTTTGACTGGTGCAGGTGATGATTGCTGAATCAATGAGTAAGTCGGTTCCAGGAGAAGGGCCTTCCAAGTAAAAAACAACTCGGTTTGGCATAGTGGAAAGTGAGAATTTACCATCCAACTTCTCCCATCTCTCAGCTGACACACAAGTTCTGCAATGGCAACTTCCATTAACATGACTAATACATTGCAGTAAGACAAAAAAAAAAAAAAAACCAAAATTTAGCAAAAAAGTCCATTACTTTCCGATGAACAAATAGTCAGCTGGTGAATCTCGGTATTCTAGTTTCAAAGTTGCAAGCACATCAGAAGATCCCTGTAAAGATCCTGATACTCCAACAAACGCCGAAACTAAATACGTGGAACCTGGAGAAACCTTGCCAGTGATATCTTGCTCCAAACCCTGCCAGCATTCCTTTCGATTAGAAATGACTGCATAATTACTACCTGACTTGGGTAATAGTCCTCGGCCACCTGACTCTGCTGAAACCACAGAGCCATCACAGCAATTCGAGTGCCAAGAATGCAGTCCCAGAGAAAAGTCATGGTTTATTATGATGTTGTTGGCACCGTCACTGCTTGAACCGGGCATGGTTTGGATTATAACCTGTCAAGCAAAGCATTGCTGAGTGAAATATGAGCTCAACAATCTGATCAGATAGAGAGAACCCATACACACTGTTTCCCCTATATTTTGTTTTCTATACTTTCCCTTAATTTCTTCCATTGAAGACTAATCTAGCTAGTTGTACCTATTATCATTAGCGACCAATTTGTTGCTCACCACTAACGTTGGAAATAGAATTTGTGACTAATCGACGGACTGGACAACTCAATTCACTAACATCCAAAATGGTATACAAACTTGCATTTGAAAAAGTGAAAATCACAAGATGCCCATCAAAGTACAATAGAAGAATCTAAACTTCAAACAAAGAAAACCCAACAGCCAATGCAATTTAAATTCAAAAAAGGTAAAAAAAGAAATAGCTGAACAACAAGCAAACGCAAAGATCGCTTCTGTACCTCAAACTCGTCATCATTGATACTATTCACCTGTGGTTTCTCCATGGTAGCGATAGATCTCTACCGGAAACAAAGAACAAGAAAGACGAGCATTAAAGACCAAATACAATACTGGGTTTTGATTAAAAACATAAATTATCGGGAAATGAACAGTTAACATGAACAGTTTTTCTTTCTTCTTCCGTCTTATTTCCCTAGAAGATGGATTATGAAGAAGAAAAACAGAGTACCTGAGGATGTTCAAACGTGCGATCTGTATTGTTGAAAGCACGACTGATGAAGCAGCAAGAAGAGAACTTCCTCATTTTATATGCATCGATGAGAGAATTCCCTTTTCTTAATTTAAATTTTCTTCAAGTGTAGTTGCTAAGAAAAGCGCCAGGCCAACAAACCATATCATTATCAAACAGCCAATCAAACAAGACCCAACCGACCTTTTTGTCTGCTCAATCAAATCGTTTTATTTTTTAAAAATTTTATGCTAAGCTGACACATGTTTGTTGACAATTGCTTTGTCTTGCAGACTGATCAATTCAACCTTTCTTATTAGGCTATTACAAGTTTCAATGCTTGAATTGCAAAAGAAGGGTTCTTTCTTTCTGTTCTTTCTTTTCTTTTTTTCAAGGCACCGCTCAGCATTCTTTGAAAGCAATCCCTCTGTTTCTTTTGTTACTTGAAGAAATCTATGGTATTAATAGATTATGATCACCATGAACGCTTATTATAGCCATCAGGATTGGAATGTGTAAGTGGGATCTAGCAAGAACCTAGTTTAACATACTTTAAAACTAGATTATGAGGAAAATGCTTGTCGGCCATTCTTGTTTCGGCCCTTTTAAGTTGGTCGAGAATGGCTTTAATTCACCATTTTGCTAAGCTTAATTGGAAAAACCAGATTCCAAAGTTGCAGCCTTTCACATATTAGATAATGGCTGCAAGAGTTGAACTGGGTAAAGAAGATAATATCAACACATCATCAAATTTGATAACAGATTCTCAATTATTGCATCATTGTGCTCTGTAATAATGGAGAACAGCTAAACCAAGATGTTAGCCTCACGGAAAGACAAACTTTCAGTTGTCTTTTATGTGATCGCTTTCAAAAAAATTAGCAGCCAATTAGTGATTCCTAACATTAATCAGTAGCAATGAATGATCTTTCGGTGAATAACAATTGCCTAAAAGTCTCGTAGATCAATTGACAGGACGAGTGGTAACTCGCCCTGATCAACCACAAATGTCTTGTTGAGCTTCTTTGAAGTGGAAATGATTTCGACATTGTAAGTGCCATGAAAACCTCTGAATCTGAACTCTCCTTGGCCGTCGATACTTCCATTAGCTTTGGAGAGCCATTCTTTCTTAAGAGCAAGGAATCTCTTTCCTGCTGCGTTGATTTTACCGTCTGCATTTACTAGATGAGCATTTTTCCTGGACATGTACAGCTCCCAAAATCCCCAGAGAATCACACCTTCAACTGCAGGATGTGCATAAGCCTCCCGAAGCATCACTTCCAAATCCTCTGCTCTAATATATTCATTAGCACAAGACACATCAAGTTCCGTCAACCAGATTGGCAGGCCAAGAGTTCCCAACTTATTTAGAGCAGAAGAAAGAATGGGACCAACCGGAACGTCAATGTGTGCTTGAATACCGATCCCTCCGACCGGTGCGCCTTGTTCCTGGAGATCAAGAATTTGCTGTATGTACTTCTCTGGTGTTGATCTAACATCACTTCCATCCTCGATGTGGTAATCATTCACAAAGAGGGTGGCGGATGGGTCTAGTTGGTGGGTAGCTTTGAACATGTTTGCTCGAATATCTTTGCCCAATCGATCCTGATAAAATGATCCATGCAGCATTTCATTGTTTACATCATAGTGACTGAATTTTCCTTTGTAGCGGGACAGAAGGCCTGTCAGACGACTCTGAACAGCATTCATCAGGTCATTCCCAGTCAAGGATCGAACCCATGATTGAATTGCATACTCCATTTCCCAGAAGATACAGTGACCTCGAATTTCCATGGTGTGGTTCATACACCAGTCAACAAGCTCATCAGCTTCCTTGTAGTTGAACTGCCCCTGTT
This sequence comes from Dalechampia spathulata, assembly GCA_948192965.1. NCBI lineage: Eukaryota > Viridiplantae > Streptophyta > Magnoliopsida > Malpighiales > Euphorbiaceae > Dalechampia > Dalechampia spathulata. Next base: position 58,544 of record CANYBF010243787.1, on the reverse strand, counting down.
GCGGTTCAGTCCAGGACCACTTCATCTCATTTTCAAACACAACCCAGTTAAAGTTTTTCGTTAAAAACTTGACAAATCCTTCATTGTCCATGCTTGTCCTTGTTATACATGATCCCAAAGGAAAACTGTTGAGCGTCTGGGAAACTTTAACAGAGCTTCCAAGAATATTGCTCGTTTCAGATCCTGAAAATTTTAGGATGATATCACGCTTGCGTATCTGCATGGATAAATAATTGAATTCCACGATCAGAAAACTGCATTATTAGCTAAGGGTTTGCTAATTTCATGGGACCAGCAATGCAAAGGATTCTTGCTCCTTACCTTGTCTATTTGCTTCTTCAAATAACTGAACCTTGATTTCCTGTTTACAGGGAAAATCTGAAGTCCTGCAACCATTAAATCAACACCTGAAGCTGGACCTTGGACATAGACCATAACATTGGATGGTTGCTTCTCGATTCTGAAGGACCCACTGATTTCATGCCACCTGTCATCACTGGATTCAACTTCAGCCCCATTGACCCATTCTCCATCCATACCAAGTGCAACATTCAGATTCTGGGGACCAGGTGCTCCGTCTCTGATTCGAACCCAGGCAGATACTTGGTACGTCAAATAAGGTATTAATTTACCAGTTAGCATCTGTGCAGGACCCATCCATGAATCTGAACGATTAGTTACCAGAATGTAGCGGCCACTTAAGGGTTTATTTGGTCCAAGAGATTCTCTCGCCATTGGAGGGAGCAGACGTGGTGAACCAGTTTCAACGCTCAATGTGCAATTACCCAGAGAAAACCACCCATTGGTGCCTTCATCAAAATTGAAATTGTCAACTATGTTGACACCGAAAGGAACACCCTGGAAAGGAAAATAAAGTCACATTTTTCATGAGAAGCTTGTCAGTAGATGTCCATAAACATGTCCTGTCAGAGCCAAATTGGACCAACCTTAGCCCTTGGTCGAGGAGAAGGAGGGATTTTCGCTGCATGCTTCACATATAAAGAGTTTATCAGTATATCAGTGCCTGGAGGTGGACCTTCTACGAATATTACCGCTCTTGATGGGGAACTATTAAGAAGGAACTCCCCCTGAATCTCTGTCCAATCTTTGTCTGTTACCTGAATGCTGCAAAGCAAACATCAAAATGGTGACAAATGGATCATAGAAAAGCCAAAAGAAAAGATGAAAGATACTAACCTGGCAATGGATATGTACTCTTCGCGAAGATCTTGTTCTTGAACCCACAAAGTAAGCTGTAGAGCAGCACTGGTGACATTGTCACTGGATATGCGAACAGTTGCAGTGACCTCATAAGCAACATGTTGAAGAACCCTGCCAGTGATCTCCTGTTCAATACCACTCCAGTTTTCTGTACGTTCTGTAGCAGAAGCAAAGACTTTTCCTGATTGTGGAATGATTCTTCCATCTCCTAAAGATTCATGTAGTTCAATCTTGCAGGCTTTGCAAGACCAATTACTGAGACCATCCTCAAATCTCGGGTTCAATATGATGTTATCGCCTCCAACAGCATTATGATTCTCTCCTGCACTCTTTGTAAGACAAGTGAAATAAAGAAACATGAGGAAACAACACACAAAAACTTCTTAAGGTGCACTTTCGATCAAGAAACAATGAAATAAAACCGACAAAACTGGAAATTCATCGATGCAAAACGTAAACTAAATAAAAAACCAACGAATGTGGGTTGAACCTGTGACGATTGGATTGGGAAAATAACTGCTTGAGCAGAACTAGCCAACAGCAACAACACAAAAGAAGAGAGAAACAACTTCTCCATAGAAGAAACAAAAAGCCTGCAACTTTGAAGTGATTCCAAGTAGCATGTGGGTGGATAAAAAAAAAGTTAGAAGCTTTTGAACAAAATCTTTGATGGGTATTTTCTTTTATTATAGTTAAGCAGAAAATGCCGAGAAAATCGTGATGGGTGATGGGTCACGGAGTTGACATAGGTTAATGGAGTCTGAGACATTTAGATAGGCAGCAAACTGAACGGGAGTCATATGTTGTTTGTAATTTAATCAAAAATGTCAGCCACCTTGTTAGCTTTACAGCTCCACCTCATTGCCATTCCATAATCATGAGCTTTCAGAATGAATCAATGTAAATATATATATATATTTCTTGTTGAAGTTATCAACTGCAGTATAAAAAAGGAAACACAGGTCGATAGTGCGGGTGCTTGCAGCTCTATGCCACTAGGTCAGTTGGAAATTTTTGTATTCCATTTTGCAATAATATAGTAATATAAAAAATATATTAAATTTAGGTCCATTGATATATGACTATTATTAATTATCTATCGTATAAATAGTAAGATCTTTGGATGCATTAGTCAGCAGGTATAAACAATATAACCCAGAAGGGGAAAAAAAAGCTTAAGTGATTTAAATCTGAAAAAATTCAAATAATTAATTAGAATTAAGATCTTTGGATTGAGTTAATTTAAAAAGTCAAGGCTAATAGCCCCATAAATTAAGGGCAAGTTGGGTCAGACTACTCACTTATAGCATTGAGCCACGCCGCATTTAAGAGATTTCGGCGGCTTAAGTATATAAATAATATTATTTTAAAAATATTTTTTCATTCTAATTTCTAACGTTAAATAAAACTAATTTATTATATATATATATATATATATATGTTTTATACATAAACTATAATTATGAAATAAATTTTTGTGAATAAAGATTTATAAATATTAATTTTATAATTTTAGATTATAATTATTAAAAAGAATAGTTTATTTTATTTATAAAATGAATTTTCATACATAATTTTAATATAAAAATTTCAAATTAATTTAAAGAATAATATAATTATTTAATATTTATTAATAAATTTCTTTAAATTTATTAAATTTATTCCAACGAAATATTATCTAATCATTATAATATTTTAAATATATTTTTTACCCAGTTATATATATATATATATATATATATATATATATATATATATATGTAAATTTTAATAATAACGTATAATCTTATGATAATCATCGTTATCATATACACCGAGTAAAGCAAGTGGAGAAGACAGAAGCATAAGCCCGGCTAGGCCTGATCCAACAAACAGGAAGGCAAAATGAGGTAATTCTAATCCTAACCCAGATAACCAACCAAATACACTTTCCACCACTCAAGTCCTGCAAGTCGGAAACAAGAACCAAGAGGGAAAAGGAATCCATTTGAAGCTATCAAAAATGTCAGGCTCCTCTATTTTTGGGTCTCCAATTCTCCTGTTGTCGAAGTCACCACTCAAACTAGTTAATGTTCAGGTTCAATCACCTCCGGCAAGTATTGGTTATTATGGTGGTGGGTTAATGATAGAATGTTCATCAAGGCCGAAGAAGAAGGCAACAGCGCATCACATGAAGACGAGGCCCAAGAAGACTCAGCCATGGGATATCAAACGCAAGCCCACTGTTTATCCTCCGCTACCTGCTCTTCCTCCTGATTGGACTTTAGTTTCTTCTGCTGGTGCTGATAACGGAGGAGGTGTTGACGGTGGTAGCGCTGGTGACATTGATTCCGCTTCCACCCCTGCCTTACAGGCACCGGCTGCAAGTGAGTAGTTGTCAGTTTGTAATTGTTTTGAGTGGGTATTTTACCTATATGTATTGCTCTTTTCTGCTTTAAATGTTGAAAATCAAACCATCTATGGCTTCTTTTGCTTCACTTTTGTAATGCCTGCAAGCTGTTTGGTCGATTTTCCAGCTCAGTAATGAAAGCAGAAAACCACCCAGTATATTAGTCTTTCCTGAATTCTGGAACTTAACCAACCACTATGATTATTGTTCGCCGTCCAGTCAAACTCGGTCACTGACTGGCCACCGAAATTTGATTTTAGTAGTTGCAGCTGTTTCGAGAAAACAATTCTCTTCGACGAATAATTCCATTGCAATACCGTTTTTACAAGAACTTTGTCATAAATTTTGACCAGTTTATAATTAGATAGTCTTTCCAGTTGGATCTAAGGAGCTAGAGCAAACCTTGATTCTCACATGTAAATATGGCAGATGATAATGCACGAGTGTTGTGGGTCTTTCAAATCATGTCCGCCGTACCAACTTGTTTATTGATTTATTGACAAAGTCATGCATCCTGAAGCCCAGGTAGCGCTTACAAAGATGCGCAGCTACATGCGTTTTATAAAGATTATAACTTGGAATGAAAATAAGCCTGCAGGATGCCTTGGCATAAAAATTCCAGTACAGATCATACGCGGTGATGGTGACCGTTTAAATTTGAGCAAAGCAAGCTGAAACTCAGGGAGCTGTCAATTGTGATTAGCGGCAGAGATGCATCTTGCCAGCAAGTTGGTAGATACAGACAGAATGGAGAATTTGCATATATCTATCATCAACCGCTGGCAGATGTGGCATCATGTCAAAGCACAAGTTATCATCCCGTAAATGCTTGTTTGGGCAACATGATGGTCTTGATCTGGTGCATTTTCTTCTACGCCATCCCATAATTGTTAGGTGGATCTTTTCTTGTATCGCCTCTGCCCCAGACTCAAAAGGAAGTCTGTGAATATTTGCTCATATCCTGGCATCTTCCCATATCCTGGCATATTAAAACATGCCATTAAGCTCGCCTTCGACAATAAAATAACACGCAAGACTGCTAGGTCTTGAAAAAAGGAAGGATCGTAAATTTCACTTGCCTGGGAAGTAGTTGATGTCAATAACATAAAATTGAACCTTGGTCCCATGCTTTCGAATTAAATCTAAATTGAACAGCTGAAGACCCTGCATATGATAATTTATAAATGAGACGAGAAAAAACAAATCTCTCTTGCCAATGAAAACAGAAAGAAAACACAATAAAGGACACACTACCAGTCTGCGACGAAGTTCCTTTGCAAGTTTCCCCAGCAAGGGTTGTGGCGGAAGCTCTACGGGAGGAGGGAACTATGTTAGAGAAACTTGTCAACATCTTAAACACAAATCAATGTTGCTTTCCTGCTGATGAGTTGAAAAAAAAAAAAAAATCCTTTTTTGCGTGCGACAGGCGTTAGTGGTGATCCAAAAAGAGGGCTTAGTTAATCCATAAAATGCTAGAGTCGACTTTCCCTACTGACCTGGATATATGTGAGACTAAAAGCAAGACAGCGTTACTCACCAGCAACAACGGGATCCAAATCAGCATCTTCTGCAGAAGCAGCTGCACATGAGACCCGTGGAAAATGAAAGACACCAGCATTATCAGACAATTCCCTTTCACAGACATCAGGTAAAGAGAATCGCCGGACGACCTTTATAGCCTCCCCGACAACATAAACTTTAAAGAGAACACCTCCTGCAAATATAAGAGGTAACGTTGTCATATGGCTGTGGTAAAGCTAAAACAAGAAGGCATGTCAACGTTATGTGTAACAGCAAACCATGGTTAATGAACTCCTGAAGAACAAGTGGAGGTGTCAGTTTCTTTAGTGATGATTGATCATAAGCAAGAGATAACTTGTGCGAATTGGCGCTCCCATCTGCGACTAACGGCTTTGCAACTGAAACATCCAACGACGAGGTCACCAATATTGACTTACGACCAAAAAAAGAAATCAGGGGCCACTAGAACAGAATTCTTAATCGCACTATTTTCACAATATCCAAAAATAACTTCCTTCAAAACATGGAAGGTCAGAACAACAATTAGATTGATGCATCACAGATATATACCAATGGGTAACATCAGTCCAGCTTCTGTGACAGCATCAGAGATGGACACTGCATCTATTTTGACAGCCAATTGCCTGGGAACATCTACTTTTCCTGCATCATTTACATAAAATAAGAAAAGGAAGCTGGAGTCGGACACACTATAGTTGTCGATTCCAAACAAAATATCCACTTTCCTTTATATGTATATAGAACATGAAAATTACCAAATGAGGTTGACAAATTCATATCAGCAACACACTGGAGCATGGACTGGCGATTATGTAATTGTTGAATGGCATCTGGGGGATCAAGAACAGTAACATAGGGATGTGTCCTTCTGTAGTCCTAGAAATACAGGAACATGAAATAAAAATGAATTACTAAAATGGCAGACAAGTTTCACTCGACTGAGAGAAACACCAATTACATTACATGTCATAGCACCAACTGTTGAAAGCATTATTAGGCAGATGCATATTGCTCTGAAGATCAACTGGTGAGCACAAACACTGGCCCCAGTATAAAAAAGACAAAGATGATACAGCTCAAAGACTCCGTCAGCAGCAGAGTGTAAAATAAAATAACCAGTTATAGGAGAAACTATATAAGATACAGAACAAAACCACTGTCTCTGCCACCAAACATACCAAAAAGGAATGAATCAATAATTTCAGTACGTATTGGTACTTCTAAGCAATTGAAATTTTCTTTCAAGCAACACCATATTGATTTGGTGTTCATATTAAGAGGCGTAACAACTTAAGAACCTATAGCTGATTGATAATGCAAAACAAAGGGTAGTCAAACAATGCACTTTTCCTAGAAAAAGAGGATATTCATAAACGATGCAGACATCAGGGATCAGCTGATTAAATAAAAAATCATAGATCCTGATTCTAAAAGATGGAAATATATCTGAAACCACCATACAGGTACAAAGTAGGGCTCACAAACCAACCCACATTCAGCTGAAACAAAGAATAACACAGCAACCGTCTCAAGTTCGGCCCATTAAACGGGTTAACAGTAAAATGAAAAATGCTATGTGAAAATGCTTGGAAAACCTGCAAGAATCAGCTAGATGGTCATGGAAGTAGAAAAAAATCCCCACTTGCTGCCTCGCCCTCTACTATCAAGTCATGATGCATGGAGGAGGGAGCAAGCACTCTGCAAATTAAGTCAGTCAGGAACGAGCATTCAAAAGCTGGTGATATTTGACTTCCTGACTTGATAATGATAGACATCTCTTTATACAAGAGCAAAGTGACCAGGCAAATACAATGTGACACAATACATGATCTATTCAGGTTCTCACTGGGCAATGATATAGAAAAGATGAAATAAGGAAGAGACTAACCTCAAGTATCTGTCTCCACGTTTTTCCAGTAAGCTGCATCAGAAAATACAAGAAAGTAGCATGAGTAAGGAAAGAGCCCTTTGTAACTTAACCTCCATAAATCCAGTAAAAATGGTTAAACGTGATTTCTCGCAAGTGCGTGCATGGCTCCTTAAACTTTTTGAAGGCTACGATTACGTAAATCGAAAAGACAGTAAGCAAAATATAAAAAGAAAATTAGAAGCAAGTGAACAATACAAAAGAAAAGGAAAAGCATAACCTTATGCAACACAATGTCAAACGGCCCTTGATCTAAGAGAGGTTTGTTTGGATCGATCGCAACAAATAAGATCCCTTTATTCCTGCAACAAGATGTCCAGCATTCTACACTTCAGAAGGCAGGAGAAGCAAAAGCATATCCAAAAGCAATGAACATAGACTAGCAAGATCACTATTTCCGGATCCAAACACATTTAATAATTTGTTTTGCAAGTATTGAAATATTCACCACTGACCGCTGGATAAGTAATATCATTTTCTTTCCATTCAATTAGCACCAAAGGGGTGAAAGCGCGAAAAATTGGAATTTATGTCCATAATAAACCAAAATTAAGTTTTTAAATTCCAATCGCCAAAGCGGAATATTAAATCAAAACTAGCCGTATAAATATTACAGCATAATACAAGGTTAGGGACACAGAAGTAATTGCAACCAAACACACACACTTACATTGACTTTTTTTTTTTTCATTTTATCAGAGATATAGAATGCTGTGTACTTGTTTTTGGAAATTAACGTTTATGATTTCTTCTCATTTTACTTTCGTTCACAGGATAATAATTCTGAAATAAAATTTCAGTTTTCTTGACAGCCAAACAAAGCAAAAGGACAACAAACAGAAGCAGAACATTCCAATACAAACATCACCGTAAAATCTACAAGAAAAAAATCAAATACACCAAAAAAAAAGGCCAGAGCAGACTCAAATAAAAGGAATAACAGTAATGTGAATCAAATTATTGTCATGTAAGAGTACCTTGCTAAGCATTGGAGCTTAGGCTGCAAGAAGCTCTGAATTTTCTTAGAAGTAAGAGCGTAACCAACAACAACGTCTTTTCTTTGAAGAGACCGAGAACAAGTATCAATCGAAGAAATCAATTCCTCTTCTTCTTCTTCATCTGAATGATAAGCATCATCAAGTAACTTTTCATTTCTGATATTAGACGGAAGGATATGATCGTGCAGTAACATAGCTGTAACACAAACTCCGTAAGTAAAATAAATATATAAAATCCCTAATTTCAAATCCAAATGCAACAGCGTCGAGAAGAGGAAACGTAAAACGGCGAGAAACTAGAACAGGAATGCTTCAAAACAGAACTTGGATTTGACAGAGAGAGGAAGATTTGGCGGAGAAGGAAATGGAAGAAAAATAGAAACGGCTGATGAGTCGTGATTGGAAGGAGAGAAGATAACGGAGACGTTAGATCAGATAACGAAATCAGAGAGCGTTTGTTTGCCGGTAAGCTTAGAAGGAGGGAGGGAGGGGGGGAAGGGAGATATATATATAGAGAAAGAGGTCTGGCTCCAGGTCTACTCGCTGTTACAATTGCTGCTATAAGTCGAGAAAAATAGTGCAAGCGAATTATTTAATTTAGCATATTCTTAATTATTTATAATTAATTATATTATTATTATTATAAAGTAACCTTGACAAGTCTTATCTTGATTTACAAGTGTTTCTGCCTTGTAGCTGCCAGGCTTACAGAATAATGCATTTTTTTTATTTACATAAAAACCCTCTCCTGTACCTTTGGTACCACAATCTTTTACCTTTCTTCTACATCCATCCCACAATCTTCTCTTGCCACGTGTAGATTAGTGAGAGGATTGCGGTTCTAATTATTAAATAATAAATAATTATTATATGAATCTGATCGTAGCTGGTCAGGGCCAAGCCAGTCGAAAGTTATAATAAGAACATGGATCGAAAGTATTCGCGTTACTATTTGAATTGGCATTTACAAGAAGCTTGCAATCAAATGGATTTAGATTTCTCTTTGTAGTTTAATTTCCTATACCCTAACCATCGCCTCAATTGGGACCCCAACAACTCAAGAACATGACTTTCCTTAAAGACTCCTCGGATTGTCGAGCCTTGTCGTCCATCTTCTTCGAAGCGGAGGAGAGTCGGTTGATCTGAGAGATGGATCTGAGATTGGTTTTTGCATGGTGGTGAAATGATCTGATAGTATAGTTCCATCTACAGAACCCATGATCTTTCAATGCCTCTACAGCTCCAATGCTTGCAGCCACCATCCAACCAGCTTTGCCTGCTGAACTCATTTCGATGGTTTCGTTAAGAATCACAGGAAAGAAATCAACTGGAAAGATTTTTATCAGAGAAGAACTGAATGAAACAAGCTGCGATCATCTGATGAAGTGAGAGGGAGTGGTTATATAGTAAGGGAAGGATCGCCTCAAGTTTGGAAAGAAAACAACCGGCCGTTGGTTTTCGGTTGGCGAAAGCCAATGGTATTTTTACTTAAAGACGAATCTGAAATAAACCGGTTTTATTGTGCACATGGTTTTTGGGTTATTGAAGCCCAGAGAATTGGAGCGAAAACCGGCTGTTTCTGTTTCAAGAAACCGGTTAGGTTAGGTGGCATTTTCATTATTTTATTATAAAATTCATGTATAATAGTTTATATTTAATATATTAATACATATTAAAAGAGTAAAATTAAAAGCTGATATTTATCGTGTGAGTTCATTTTCAACCAAAATGCTCCGATTTATAGTAGCTAACTGTACTGTATTATGGTCATCAATCCACGCCATGAACATGATTATATAGGCAGGTTAACCTTCACAAATTCATGAATTTGTTCTTGCATTCTCCTCTGATCCTCCACTTGTCAATCTTTTACTGGGTATTATCATGGTTATCACATATTTGTATCATTCTATGATAATATATATACAGATATATGTACCTCTACAGATATATTATAATATATATTTCAATGTTTTGTTTCTGCTTCCTGGTGAACCAAAGAAGAAGGGTGCGGAGAAGCAAGCCAGCGGCCGGAAGCTGTTCACGGTGCGGCTGTGGTGCAAGTGTGGCTAACATGATAACTACCACAAGGTTTTGCTACGTTCCTTTTTATTGGAAATCTTGGAAGGCTATTACTTGTACATTTTGTGGAGCTATACTTAAATCTTACAGATAAAACGGCATCTAGAGCCATATATAAACAGGAGAAATGGAGAGAATAGGATTATTTATCCATTATAGTACTACTACAAGATCTGAAAAGTTCATTGGTACGATACAATTTGTTACAGCCGGGAGCGAATAAAAATTGGCTTTTTCTCCGGTTCTGAACAGACCAACTTCTTGCTGCCTTGTTTTTGTCCCTTGCTCGGATTCTCCTTTTGGTCAACAAAACTCGAGGATGACTCATCTTGCTGTTTCAGTTTTGCCATATCTTCTAGCATTTCTTCTACTCTCATTCGCAACTTCTCTGCTAACATTTTATCTTCAGGTTTCTTACAGCTACTAAAGGAGAGTGAAGCGGGTGGACTCCTAAATCTCTCTTGCACAATCTTATAGAGTTTCCTTGGACCTGCAAGATCCAATATATGATGGAAAAAAGTTAATAGGGTACCATGTTAAATATGTACAACGACATCTTATAAAACACATTCAACATATTAGATACAATTACACCACATTTCAACGCATCAGATACAAATAAACCACATTCAATGCCCATAACGAATTGCTGTTAGAAGGTTCAAAGAAGTAGGACTTGAGTTATATATACATATACATAGACATATACACGCACACAAACATACTTCATAAGACCTCCTTTTCAAACCCACTATTGGAAAATCTTTGATTTACCCGCAAACAAGTGATGAGAGATTTCATTACCTAACACAACCCTTGAAAACCCCTCACTTTACAATCTAATTTTCTTTTTAAGTTAAACTCACAATCATCCTTCCAACAACGTTTGCTTCATTCACATCACCCTCCTGAAATCGTTTGCTCCTTTGCACATCCTCAAGATCCGAATCCTTCCAACATTCACAATGGTATTTAAGGGGTCCAACGTCATTTATCTTTACAATTTACTTTCTTCCCAAACAAGTGACCAAAGGTTTCATTAACTTGTAAGACTTTACCTTACCTTCTAAACCCACCAACCAAACAAAAGGTCAAGCAAATTTCAGAAAAAATCTCTCAAATCATGGTCTGCCAATCACAATGCCAAATGGATCAATGTACAAGAGATTAACAAGAAATTGAAACCAATTTTCACAGCCAAAAAACTGAATAAATGAGTGGAGATGATGAGAAAAATTCAAACATAATATTGTTTAACATAAAAGGAAAACCATGTAATTCGCCAGAAATTGATACTATCCTCAATAAAAGACTAATAATTTCATATCCAGATTTTAGGGCATCAATTACTGTTGAAAATGAGATGCTGAATAGCCAAATTCTTTAATAAGGTTCACCAATTCAATCTTTTATAAACCCATAATGGACCTAAGCAAGCAACTGTATCCTATTCACATAACTAAATTTAACAATTCCATATTAAACAGATTGTAATTAAACAATTTAAAGACATAACCATCCCAGTCACACTAGACCATCACACAAAGAAAAAAGAGAGATTTGAGAGAGAATTAAACCAGTGATGCCTTTGAGAGAGTCGTTGAACGTAAAATCGACAGCCAATTTGGCCAGGTCCGATAAGACCCGTTTTGTCTTGCCGTGGTTGTCGCGATTGCGTGCTTCGTTAGCTCTGATGAGGATACTCATACTTGCAATCAGTCCCAGCGCGATTTCCCTTTTCCTGGTTCGGTGCTGAGCCAACTCGCCTCTCTATATCCTTACGGTAGATTTTTTTCTTCTGCAAGGTACAAGACGACAAAAATAAAATAATATTTTATAATATTAATAGCCGAATAAATTCAAAATTATCACATTATACGTCATCATGTGAGATTAATTCAGCGAAAATCAGTCGAGCTTCTTAATAAATTACTAAATTAATTTATTAATTTAAATAAAATAATTTAATTTAATTTAATTTATAATCTAAAAAATTTATAATTATATAAATATATAAAATATTCTTTTATATTTATATTCCAAAATTAGTAAAATCATAATATGTTCTTTTACTTTTCCGTAAATAGAAAATCAATTATAAACCACCTGAATTCAACTCCACTGGTCTCCTCCCCTCATTTGCAGCCAACAAAACATTCAGACCAAACGCTGTCGTATTGAATATCAGATTTCTCTCCTCTCACACGTACCGATCCCATACAGCGTAGTCCACCTCACATCGCATGTGCAAAAGAAATAAAAATAAAATAAAAATGAAAATGGAAAAAAGGAAAAGCCAGAGAAAACGAAAGTACAAAGAAAAACAAAGAACGGAGAAGAAATAATAGAAGTCAAGAAGGGAGACGCTGTTCTGTTGTTTTTGCGATCGTCCTCTCTCTTTCTCTCTCTCTTTTTTTTTCCATTTGGTAATAATCGGAGAGAAGAGAAAGAGATCAATACCTCTGATTCTTATAATCGATTAAAAAGACGAAATTGACCTCAATTTGCCGATTTCCGGTTCGCTTGTCTGTTTGTTTGTTTGTTTGCTTATTTGCTTTGTACGGTTGCCATGAACGAGAAGGCTAACGTATCTAAAGAGCTTAATGCTAAACATAGAAAGGTTATCTTCTTCTAATTCCCGATTTTGTTTATTGCTGTTTTGCCGCCTCCTTTTAATTTTGTTTTGATCTATTCTTTGTTTTTTTTGTTATAACGTATAATTAATTTTGGTTGCTAAGCTGACACGAGACAATGATCGAACCGGATGTTTATAGATTTGAATCATTTCCTGATTCGATCTGTATATTCATTTGTACCTGCGTCTGCTATTTCAATCGGATTGATATTTTTTAATTTAATGTAACAAATTAATTTCAAGAAATAAAAAAAATTTCTTGCTGGATATTTGATTAATTATTCTTTGAAAAATGGTGATTGTGTTAGAACTTACTTTTAAGGTGTCTTTTGAATCAAAATTTTGATTGCAAATGAAAGCTTAAAATTATTGCATTTTCCGAATTATGTATTGGATTGATATTTTATAAAATTTGCTTGTGTTTTTACTGCTAAAATTTCAAGCTTCAAGCTTCAACAGAAATAAATCAGTTTGTATGTCTGGACAATATTGTAGCATATAATAAGATCGGTAGGGTAAAATATGATATTATGCGTATTGCGAAGTTGTCCTTGATGAGGTCCTAACGGTATAGCATAGATAGTGTTATGGACGTTACGATTGAGAATGTGTTCAGAAATGCCTTGAAGAAATAGCTTTACCAATCAACAAAACATGTCGGGTGTTAAAAGATGCATAATAGGTGATATCTGAAAATGATCTACTCAGTATGAGATTGTAGAACTTAAATATAGAAGCCAATGCTTTGTGGAAGATGAAACTAAAATAGTTAGAAAGGTAGTTATTTGTATTACACGTGCTTCTTGGTTGCATTCCAAACTGTCCACATGATGCTATTGGTTGTGGTTTCGTTCATAATCCTACCTTATCTTCATTGTTGAGTATTTGTTTTGTGGTCTTGGATATATGGTTCTGATCAATGCTCTGTGTTCTCTTTGTTTATCAATGATTAACTTAGAGATCAACTTCTGAACCTTTCAACTCTTACATTTGCAGATCTTGGAAGGTCTCCTTAAATTACCTGAGAATAGGGAATGTGCCGACTGCAAATCCAAGTATGTGTATTGTAACCACACAGGGTTGATGCGATTGCTGTCTTAATAATTTTCAAGTGCATAAATGACCAAAGAGAATACACATTGGGGTTAAAAATTGTTAAATATATTAACAGCCTCTGTATAATTTCGTGTTATGTACTTTTGTGTCTGTAAGATTCGCTGACATTGATTTTGCTGGGCTGCAGAGGTCCAAGGTGGGCAAGTGTAAATTTAGGTATCTTTATATGCATGCAATGTTCAGGGATTCATAGAAGTCTCGGAGTGCACATATCCAAGGTAATATTTTCTTTTCTAATGTTCTTTGTTACTGATTTTTGCTGGATTATTTTGCTGCTAATTGTGGCAACTCATGATATAACTTTTAGTATAGAACAGGAGTACGTAGGCAGTGATATTGGACATAAATGGCAACACCATTTAGATTTTTGTGTAGAACCAGGTCAACTGGGTTGCAGGATGCAGGTTTTCTTCATTTCTTTGTATAGTTTAAAGTTACTTAATATAACACTTCGTTAGGTTTTCAATAACACTTCTGAAGTCCTGTTTTCTGGGTCAAACATTTAAAACTATCTCCTTTCTCAATCCATCGCTTGCTATTGCTTCTACGCCCTGGTTAGTTTCTTGTGCTAAGTTTATTCCTTGTGCTAAATCTCATTCTTTTTTTTGTGGTAGATACTGGTTGATTTAGGCTTGAGTGCTAGCTTCCTTGGGTTCTAAATGAAATTGTTTGTTACGCATTAATTTACTTTGTATTGGTTGTGTATAATTGTCCTGGACATGTTTTGGGTTTTATTTTATTTATATTTTGATATAACCATATCCGTTATACACATCAGTACGCAAGAGGAGAAGTGGTTATACACATCAGTACGCAAGAGGAGAAGTGGTGGTTATCTGTTATCAGTTTGTGCCAACGTGTGTTGTAGGTTTTTGTGGGGAAATATATCAATACCTGTGGAAAACCAAAACATTAGAAGTGATTGATATTAGATTATCAAGTTGTTATGGAAAATCTTGACCTACGAGACTAATTAGAGCGGCTACTAATGAGTTAATCGTAAATGATTCTGAGACCATCTGATGTCATTTGGCAATTCATGTATCCAGTTACAATGCTTAGTACCTAATTGAATGATTATTAGTGTGGGCCTACTTACCATTTGAATGATTATTTCATATATTACTGTCTTGGATTTTGTTTTTATTGCTATATCTTTTACAAAAAATTTTCTTGTTCTTCAAGCAGTTAGTGATATGAACTCATAAAAACTTAGCATTATCTGTTGAATTTGCACCCTTCTTTCATGATATATTAATAGAGATCTTGATTGTTAATTATTCTCATAAAAAGTTTACAATTAGGTATCAAAGAGCAATTATATGTCTTTGAATTTGTGTTTGAATTTCTACTTACTCTAATGCAGGTTCGATCTGCAACGCTTGATACATGGCTTCCAGAACAGGTAGCATTTATTCAATGTGAGTATCTGATGAACTTCTGAGGATTATTCATACCATACTGGTGCAACTTTAAATGTTAATTGACTGCTTGCTTCTCTACTTTTTTTTTTGACAGCTATGGGAAATGAGAAGGCCAATAGTTACTGGGAAGCTGAGTTACCCCCTAATTATGATAGAGTCGGAATAGAGAATTTTATTCGAGCAAAGTATGTCTAATTTTACAATACTGCTCTTCCCTTTCTTTTCTGCATATTTTTGTACTCTTTTTGTGCCAATATGGCTGCTATGCGACTGGTTGTTGCATTTATTCTACAGGTATGAAGAGAAGAGATGGGTCCCCCGAGAAGGAAAACCACAATCTCCTCCAAGAGGACATAATGAAAGGCCCCACACTTCTTGGCAAAGATCCAGTGAAAGTGCTGGGCATCAACGTGCTAGCAGTTCAGAGACTGTGTTTGATGATAGGAGGAATGCTCCCCAACCAACTCCAAAAGTTAGTGTTCCTGCTGCAAGAATAAGCCTGCCAAGTCCTCCCAAGGCACCTGAACAGGTATTTTGCTAATCCTAGGTGATTTTAAAAAAAAATTAATGAAGAGATAATGTTTCCTATATTTCTTCTTTCTCCATAATTATTCAAGAGAAATAAATTATGGAATGAGAGGTAATTCTCAAACACTCGGAAGAGGGTGGGTGGCGGTCAAGCATTATTTTCTCGTCATAATTTCTTGTTCTGTGGGTTCTCTATTTTAATTATCAACTAAGACAAGTAGTGAATCACTTTCAATTTTAGAGCCCAGCATATGCTTTGGCCCTAATTTTTTGCTTACTCTTACAAGTTTGGAGAAGTTATTTGTCTGCCTCCTATCACTGAAGCAAGAGTGTATTAATCTTGAAAGCTATGTCAGGGTATAACTGTGAATAAATAAAGACAAACATAAGAAGGCTGTGAGTAGTGTCTTAACATTGAATTGAAGCTTAACCTTATAGGTAGTAGGGCTTCTTTTTCTCTTTCTTTTTAGGAACAGGTCATGGCCAAATGTTTTAGGTAAGGGTGATGGTAAAGACATTGCAATGTAGGTCTTTTGCTGTTATGAGAAAATGCATAATATTAGTTACTTTTCGGTTTATTTCTTAACATCTCTTGTTCAGAGTAGATATTTGTTACCCTTCTCCTCTGAGCTTACAGTGATACTTAAGAGAATTACATACTTGTACATAAACAGGTTGCCCCTCCTTTAAAGGCCCAAAATGTTATTCAGAATGCTGAACCAAAAGAGGACCCAGGAGAAGCTACAAAGAATGCTGCAGCTGCTACTCAAGCTGCACCTGCGCCTAAAGTTGATTATGCCACTGACCTTTTTAACATGTTATCAGTGGATGGTCCAAGTGAAAATGGCACAGAGGCAGCTTCAAATGATGATAATGGTTGGGCAGGTTTTCAATGTATGTCTTCACCTTGCACGAGATTCACTTCATGAATCATCTTAGTAGTCTTTGTTTTTTTTTTTTTGTGGTATTTATTTTCTTCACTTTTTTTTAGTTGCATGCTTTGGTTTATGCAGCATAAGCTTTTGCCCAAAAATGACACAATGACATAAGCTTTATGAAGCTTGTTATTTTATTGCTCTTAATTTGACTCTTAGCAAATTTGCAGCTGCTGTTGCTGAAGAAGCTTCCACAAGAGATAAAACTGGTCCAACTAAAACAGTTGAGACTAGTGCCAACCTCAATTCTGGAATTGAGGATTTGTTTAAAGATTCTGTTGTTTTGACACCTTCAGTTCCAGAGAAACACCAGAAAGATGTGAAAACTGATATTATGAGCCTTTTTGAGAAGGTACGGAGTTTTTGTTTATCTGAAGATCTTACTTCAAAAACTTTGCTTAGATGATTATTGAATTTAAATTTGCTTCAAGAACCTGGCTTTCACGAAAATTTGCTCATGTTTTCTTATTTTGTCCGCAGATCAGAGATCTGAGTTAATTTATTGCATTTATTACATACTATACAATCAACTACCGCTAGAAGTTTGCATTTGAAACTAGCATTATTCAAAGAACTTATTTTTTGAGTTTGATTGAAAATATCTGATGGATACATATGGGATAATATTGTAGTCCAATATGGTATCCCCGTTTGCCTTGCACCAACAGCAACTTGCAATGTTGGCACAGCAACAGTCCCTTCTCATGGCTGCTGCAGCCAAATCAGGTGTTGTGGACCCAAAATTTATTGGCAGTATCCAACAGACTGGCTCTAATGTCTCCAACTTGCCTGCTCAAAATTGGTCAAACGTTGGCTATCAAATTCCTGGATTGGTCATGCCAGTAGCTGGTGGACAGGGTGATTCACAGAAACCTATGCAGGTAATCTTTAACATTGATCACGTCAAATTTTTTCAGCTCTAATAAGTCTCTAGAGTCTTAACTATTTGCTGTTTAATTAGACTGGTAATGCGGGACTCTCAAACCTGGCAGGAAGCTCTGTACCATATCCAACATCTAGGTACTTCTTCCTCCTCAATTTTACTGCAATAATCTGATATTGTTAACTTCTTATTGAGTGACAAACATTTTGGTTGGTGTCCATGGCAAAAATATCTTTCTGGTTGTGGGGGTTAATGCATCTGGCTTTTGTTTGACATGCTTATTTGAGTCTAGATATTCCAGATGATACGACTGCATCAGCATGTCCATTCTTTCCAGTTAGTGGAAGACCATATATATGTACAATAAAATTTGCCGTCCAATAGAAGATTGACTATTTCCTTATTAGAGAAGATTGGTTTGAGACGTGAATTATTTTGTGTGCTCCAGTCATAAGACCAAATTCAATAGCTGAATCGCACAGGATTAATATGTTTTGCTCGGGCCACATTGATCTCTGACAAACTAGTCCTGTCAATGTGCATTCTCCTTGCAATAACGCAAACCATGGGAGGTTTTGCTGTCACTGCAGGGATTTAATTTGGAGATTACATGGTTTTGTTGCAGACTGTAATGCGAGGCTAGTCTCTAAATTTCATGCACATTCTTTACAAATTCATTTGATTCTTACCATTGTCATTTATTACTTGCAGCTTTTACACTATGGGGCAGATAAACCCTGTAGTTAATGGTTCGACAACTACAGGGTTGAATAAACCTCAGTCAGCAGCACCGGTTTCATCTGGAAATTCTTCACAATCCGCAAAAGATTACGATTTCTCCTCTTTAACGCAAGGCATGTTCTCAAAGCGTTGAGGTGGTTCCCTGGGAGCGTCATCAATATAAAATTAGTTGTATTACAAGGAAAATAGCACTTGAGAAGTTCTCTTGCATTGGCGATTGATGACTTTTTTGTAGAGGCAGATTCGGTTTTCGTCGTATTTCTTTAATTTCTCATTTGTTCTAGTAGATGAGTACTCAAAAAGTAATAAAGATGGGTTTAGATTGATCTCAATTTGCAACTGTTCTTGGTAAATTTTGCACTGCACAAAAGTGTCTATAGGAATGGGGTGTGATTTGTTTCCTTAACTAATTATAATGAATTCATTTAGCTCTTTTGTCTTTTCAGAGTTCATCACCCACCTCACTCTTTTTAACCACATTCACCTATATTTTATTTTTCTTTTTTTCTGAAAGACTATCAGCTAAAATTTCAGTGATGTTGGAAGTGCGAAATTGGTAATTGGACCCATCGCAACATCTCCAGGGGTCAAACTGGATCATCTTGCTGGTATATAAACACAAATCGACTAGATACTTGTTCTTATCAAGTTAGAGCACCAATGTGATGATGAGTCAAGGCCCATAATTAAACGACAAAGTCCATTTTTAGATCACAATCAACACGGATTTTGCAGCTGTGGAAAGCTGGACTTGGACAACAAGGGATTGACCATAAATAGGAAATTCTACCTGGAAAACTAGGATGAGGTAAAACATCCATGAAAACAGGCAAAAGCATTACAATTTTAGGCACCATCTACCTCATTAGGGATAGTGACATTATTATTATTATTATTTGCCTTTTTCCTGCAATGATGTTAAATGATTACAACAGCATAAGAATTTTTTTAATTTTTTTCTTATTAAAATAATCTAACAAAATTAAAAAATTTAATTGTTTAATATGTTATTTTTAATTAAATATTTTCATTATAAAATTTTTTTATAATTAAACATAAAATCAATTCTAACCTATTTTGTTATTCATCTTATTTCCAATCTTATAATATCATACATTTGATCGATTTGATTATTAAATTTTTTTATATTTTGAAAATATATAAACTAAATTAAATGTATATTTGATTGAAATTTTTACTTTACATTTTTTAATTATTTTGATTTTTAAATTAAAATTAAAATTTTCTTAAATTGAATCAAATTAAATTTACTAATTTGATTCGATGTAATTTATAATTAATTTGAAAAAGAAAGATTTGATAAGTCATGAATAAATTAATTTAACAATAATTTAAATATTTAGGTGTTTGAATATTTAATAATACTAATAATTTTAGTATTTTTAATATGGAAGGAGAACATGCAATAATCATGGGATGGATGCTAAAAGTCAATAATAATGTTTCATTTTGGGTGGTTTGAAACCTCTTTTTTATTACATTTCATGCCATGAACAGTGATTATAATAAAACTATTATTATTATTAAAATCGAAGATAGGATACCAATTGCTTGTCATGATAAGATAGGATAATCCTTTTAAATTAAACAATAAATAAATAAATATATATATATATATATTAAATTAATTGATATAATATAAATTAAATTTAAATCTAATAATTAATTCAGTTCATTTTATTTTGTAATTAATTTAATTTTGAACTAAACGAACGGAGGAGTATTCCTAAGAAATACTTATTTTTAGAAAAATATTTAAAATTTAAAAACAAAATAATATATATTAAAAAAAAAAGATATAATCAGGAAAAAAATCAGAGACAGAAGTCCTGGTAAAAGGAAGAAATTCAATTATTTCAAGGAATCGCCAATCTAGAGGTGTTGTGTAGTGAGGCCACAGTTCCAATGATTGTCATCGTACGTTATCCCGCTTGACCTTCCACTTCATGTTTATTACCTTCTATTTAATTAATCATATAATAGCCTACTTTTCCATTTAAATTAATTTAAATAAATAACCTTTATTCTCATATATATATACCTAATTATCCCTATTATATTATATATTTAATTAATTAAAATGTAATTATGTTCTATTCGTCAGTAGTTTGACTTATTCACCACATTTTGCATCTCTCTTGCCTTCTGTCAAATGGCATTTGGCTAATCCTAATTAGTGGGGCCCCGTTACCGTTATCATTATTCTCTCTTTCCCCTTTTACTTTTTAAAATAATATTATATTTTATATTTAATTAAATTAAATTACTCTTCTATCGGCTATTTCAGCTGCTCAAATTACGTTTCTGCCCTCTCCATACTCCCTTTTTTCAAAAAAAAAAATCAAAATATTCAGACGTCTTGAAATTAAAAAAATAATTCATGGTGGGCTTTCATCAATTATAAATTAAATATTAAAATTTATCATTATTACATCTTATAATAAATAAATAAATAATTTATTAATTGAATCAGTTGAGTTTAAATTTCCGTTCCCTCCATTATCTGCCATGTCACAATCATAAAAAAGAAAAAAACAAAAAAGAAAACAACTTGACCAATATCCTGCCACGTCACGACCTCCAAGTCCTCTGATCTAGATAATTTAGACACAATGAATATAATTATTACCAATTTTAATAAAGAAAAGGTTTTCTAAATTTTTCCAAAAAATAATAAAATTATTAAAAATATTTTAAAAACAATATTTTTAATATTTTTAAAAAATGATGGAAATTATTATAAAGTATAAAATAAAATTAATATTTTTAATAATTATGCCATACAAAAATATGGTCCAATAACCAGAATTAAAGCATACGTAAATTCCCTATCCTTATGGGAATGTTTGTGTCCATACCCTTTACTTGAAAGACCATTTTAGATTAATTAATAAATAATTTAATTATTGAAATGGACCACACGTTGCATTACTCACCATATAAAATCTATAATTTAGTGATTTATTAATTATTATTTTATTGGAAATAAGTTTTTATTAATTTATTCGTGAAATTGATGAAATTATATTTAATTTAATTTTTTTATATTAAAAGATTTATACTAAAAATATTCCTTTAATTAATCGTAAAAAAGTCAAATCATAAGAAATTCTTCTATTTTTGAGTGTGTTTCTACGTTGACTATATAATATTCATTTCGTTTATTATATTATATAATTATGTTTGTATAAGATAATTGAAATATTGATTAAAATATAAAATTATAATTATTTTAAGAACTTGTAATTTTAGATTATATAATATAAATTTTTATAAATTATATTATTTTCAAAACGTTGCTTCATTTATATATTTATAAAAATATATGTTTATGAATTATCATTTTTTATGTTTATTTATTACGATTATTTAATTTATAAGTTTAAATTTAAAATTGAAAAATATTCTAAAAAAACCATCTTAAATAAAAATAAAATAAAAAATTTCTCCATTATTTCAATTGATTTTGAATGAATCAAGTTAATATGATTAATATTTTGAATAAATGAATATTAAAATATTTATTAGTTTAATAAATACAATATCATATTGATAGTATTTAATGCAATATTACATGGCTGTTATGTAATTGTATAAATATAATACATGATAAGTAATTATTAAGCATAATTTTTAATCAAATATTTTGATTTATCATCTTAAATGAATTTAGATTTAATTAAATGATTAAAATTGAACTCATTTTATGTTATAAAATTAATTTAAAATATTTAAATATAGGAAATATCAATTTAAATAATATATAACAACCATTAAGTGGGACTGACTGCATTGTACGTAAATACTTAGAAAATAGTTTGAACCCAAAAAAAAAAAGCAATATGCGAAAGGCCATTATAATGTAATGACAGCATTAGCATGTGTTAATCCTTAATTATAATGATAACGCCTGCTTGATTATAGTCATACTTTCTTCTAACTCCCTCACCCCCTTCTTCCCTTCTCAACAAGCAGTTCACTGAAAATAACAATTCAACTAATACATATATATATATATATATATATATGTATGTATGTATATGTGTGTGTACATGTATTCCAGGTAGGCAGGAATACCAACAATGCAAGAAGAAGTTAAGAATTGTTGGTGGGATTTGGTGGGTTAGATATGGTTGTTTATTTTTTTATTTTTTATTTTTTATTTTTGAACCTATCTCACCTAATGAAAATAATGTTACCTGAACCCGCACGGGTGTAGCCCAGTTGGTACTCGGGTGGGTGTTGAAAATTAAGAAGTCTACGGTTCGAGTATTGACAGCTGCAGTGTAAGAGTTACACCTTTGTGAGAGTTACAACATTTGGGTTGGCTCCTTGTGGGCACCAATACCACAGATCCCCATCTAGAAGGTCGCTGGGTATCGTGATTTATCTCCTTCACAATCCTGTCGGATCGAGGTGTGGGCCTTTAGAGTGAGAGAATCACCTTTAAGAATCTAACAATATTACCTGAAAGTCAAAGAAGTAATTTTAGTAATTTTTTTTGAAATTATAATATTAATCTACCAGTAAAATATTATAAACTAGCGTTTATTAAATATATCGAATTAGTTGTAAACTAAATGTATATTTAATTCAACTATTGAAAGGAAATTATTATAATCATATTAATTATACAATTTCACAAAAAATGATAAATACATATATATACCATATACATTATTCTATATATATTAATATATATATATATATATATATATATATATATATATATATATATATAATAAAGCAATAATATATAAATATATATTTATACATTAAATTTAAATCATCAATAATTTTCAAACTAAATTAATTATCTAAAATTTATATAATTTTATTTTTTATTAATAAATATAATATTAAAATTATGAAATTCAACACATTTAAAAATTTTCAATTAGTATAAATAAATAATAAAAAATTTAACCGCATAAAGATACTCGTATTCAAAATTTAAAATTATTAATTAATTAAATTTAAATTTCATTATTTATTCATTTTTATTTTTTTAAAGTACTAGGGATATTTGTGTAATAATATTAATTATTAAGTTCATTGAATTGATCAAGGCAACATCAACACCAACTGATGAATACATAATTAAGGTAATCACGTGAGGTTACATTAATTAATTAATCTTAAGAACAAATTAATTATTAATCATTAATTACTTCACATATAGACCGTTTTCCTAAGCAACGAGTACAACCTAACATGACAGATTTAAATTAACAGAAAACAATTAATCAATAATAATAATAAATAATTAAAAAAAAATTGTTTCCTCAAGAACAGAAAAAAGGGGAAATACTCGAAACTAATCTCAAGCTTTAATCTTCAGAGATTAGGTTTTTAGAAAATTAATTAAGAAAAATCAATCCCTAACAGCTATCGTTTTCTGCTTTTTTTTTTTAAAAAAAATTATCTGTAATTGAGGGTTTGTTACATTTGCTGTTAACGACCTTGAAAAAAACTAAAATTTCCCCCTTTTCTTTTCCATTTTTAAATTCAGTCTCTTAGCATTTTGAAGTTTATTTACAGAGTTTTTTTTTTGTTTTGATTTTTTGTGCTTAGAAACAGATTACGTAAACACAAACAACGTTTCCTTCCTGTCTGTCTTTGTTTTGTTTTTCTTTTTTGAATTAAAAAAAACTATTATAGCCGTTAAAGTTCTATAATTTTTTTGTTTTAAATTGTAATATTATTATTATTATTTTTTGTGTGTTTATTGAATTAGGAAGTCGGGAGGAGAGTTGGTGGTGTATGTCTCTGACCCAAATTTTTGTGAATTTGTAAATATAGTCCTCGTTGGTGGTGGTGGAGGTGACGGTGGTGTTCTGGGTTTTGAATTAGTGGGTTTTATGTTGAATCTCTGGTCTTAATTTAAGCGTTTAAACCCAAAAAGGTTTGAGTTTCCAGGAAGAAGGAATCAAGTTTCTTGCTTGAAAATTTGTGGGCCTTGTTTTTCTCGAAGATTGGATCAGAAGGTGTGTGTGTTTTTCATGAGGTGTTTTTGTCTGTAATGTAATTAGCTCCAATTTTGGAGCTTTTTGCTGAAGAGAACACATTTTAGATTTTGAATTGTTCTTTTGGGGCTTTTCCCCGTAGACGAACACAGTCTCTGTTTCTGTTTCTCTCTCTGTTTTCTGTCCTTTTTTCTCTCACTTTATAGCAATTACATAAACCCAATTTCGACTCCTTAACTGTTAATTTGATCCGCTTTAGTTTTAGCTGATCTCTCCAAGTTTTGTTTTTAGAAAAATTTCCTTCTTTACAATGCGAGTTTGAAGAAAACTCCCCAATCTTGTAAGTTGCCAGCATGAAAGCGTCCCCCAAATGTTTGAATCCACGTTAGGTTTTAAAGCTGTTTATGTATGGATTAATCATGAGTTGACAATGTGATCTTGTTACTTGGTAAAGTTATGATTTCTCTGTTTATATTGGAAGCTTATTTTTGAACAATTTTTTCTGTCAATTTTTGCAGGTTGTATAGTGATTGAGGGGAATAGAATAATCGAAAATGATGTTATCAACGTCACCGTCAACGGTTACTAAGAGCTCACTGGAGGAAATGCTGGAGTCAATAAGGCGGCGAGATGAGGCAATGGAGAAGTCTAAAGACCTGCCACCTGCTTTGCCAGCTCGGCCAACTTCAAGGGCAAGACTTCCCTCTGCAAGAAAATCACTGCCTGCAGGCTTTAAGGTAGGTACTAATGGCCAAATGGAAAGCAAAACGGAAGAAACCATGCAAGTTGATAATGGGAAGGAGGACTCTAAAAGGAAGGAGAAGGAACTTGGGTATAAGACAGGTAGTTTTGGAAGTAAGAAGATGAAAAAAGATCAGAATTGTGCGGATTCAAATCCTTATGCAGAAGAGACGTATGAGGTAGTTAAAGCTCCTGCTGTTGGTGATGTGCCTAATGCAGCTCAGCCAGAGTGGGATGATAACATTGATTATTTTATCAAAAAGGTAATGAGGCACAAACATATTGAATATTTTCAACTTATGTGAAATTCTTTGTTGTTGTCCTTTTCCCCCTTTAGATCTACTTGTTCATTTCCAAATGCTTCAGACTCTGTAGTTTTCGCAAGGATAATAGTACATTCTTTTTCAGTGTGATTCTGTTTCGTTAGGTTTTTGGTTTCAAAATAGAGATTTTGCATGTGAGGGATGGGTTTTTGTTACGATGGGTCATTGGCTTGAGCCTTATATTGCTATAGACTGTAGCTGACCTGGAGAATAAATACATGGTGCCTTCGAAGTTTGCTTATACTTTATATTGAATTGTACTTAGTAGAGCGCAGTATAATACAATTGCCCTGAAAGGCAAGTGCAGGCAGTGTGTTAGAGAGACATGTTTTTCAGTTTTTCCAGAGTGATTTGGGGGAGTTCCGTGTGCAAATGATTTTGTTTTTTTGCATGCAAATACTTGTATTGCTGTTCATGGATCCAGTTTATTTGCCGCGAGATTGTTTTGAATGATGATATCTGCTGTATGATGGACCAAATGAAATTGCATTCATTATAGAAGTATTTTCTTCCAGAAACTACGTATTTGGTGTCAACTCGGAAATGGGCGATGGGGATCAGGGAAAATACAATCAACTTCGGGGGATGAAGCGTTTGTTTCACTTTCAGGTGGAAATGTAAGTTTTAGGTTCTTATCTGTTGAATTGTGCGTAAACCATCTTGCAATTGCTAGTCTCTTGCAGCAATTAAAATGTTTTTTGTTTCCTTTCCTTTTTTATAGTTCATAAAGGTGCCCGTAGCAGACCTCTTGCCTGCAAATCCCGATATACTTGAGGGTGTGGATGATCTTATAAAGCTAAGTTATTTGAATGAACCATCAGTACTTTACAATCTCAAGCACCGGTATTCTCAGGATCTGATTTATGTAAGTGCAACAAACACCTATTTGCATCTATTCTATCTGTTGGTAAAACCTTTATCGTCTTGTCGCACTGCTCTTACAGGTTTCATGTTTATCTGCAGAGTAAAGCAGGGCCAATTTTGATTGCTGTCAATCCCTTTAAAGCTGTACCACTTTATGGAAATGACATGGAGGAGGCTTACAAACAGAAGCTTATGGACAGTCCTCATGTTTTTTCCATAGCAGACACAGCTTACAATGAGATGATGAGAGGTAAATTGATCCTTAGGATATCCTTTTCCTACATTTGAATTCATTGTTGTTTCTGGGTTCTTACTCATTCTCTTCCTTTGGTAATTTTGTTGCAGATGGAAAAAATCAGTCTATAATCATAAGGTTGGTTCCCAATTTTTAATTATATATTGTAGCATTTCTGTGTTCCTTTTTCTTATTGAACTGGATCTTCATTTGATAATCTCATTTGAGTATTTTATGGATCTTCCGGACACTTGTATTGCTGAGAATTCTTTTCCAAAATTTATCTTGCAGTGGTGAAAGTGGGGCTGGAAAAACTGAGACAGCAAAATATGCAATGCAATACTTGGCTGTACTTGGTGGTGGCTCTGGTAACATACAGAGTGAAATTCTTCAGACCAACTATGTGCTTGAAGCATTTGGAAATGCAAAAACATTGAGGAATGCCAATTCCAGTAGATTTGTAAGTTCATGATATTTTCATTCCTTTACTTCATTGGATTACTAATTCCTGGGGTATTAGATTTACCCTTATATCTATAATTTGTTTCCCATTTGAGCAGGGAAAGTTGATTGAAATTCATTTCTGCTCATCAGGGAAGATATGTGGTGCTAAAATTCAAACTTGTAAGAACATTGAAATTTCAGAAATTGCGTTCATTTGGTTGCATTTATGTGCATGTGTTATAACTGACTTCATTGAATTTTTTCACATTATGCATATGGAAAACTGATTCATCTACGATGATTTCATATAGTTCTTCTAGAAAAGGTATATTTACTTGTTCATCTGACTTTAATTGGAAGTTGTTTGTCATCTACTTGGACTTCTGAACTTATTTATGTTTCCTTTGAGCAGTCAAGAGTTGTTCAACTGGCCAATAGAGAAAGATCTTATCATATCTTTTATCAACTATGTGCTGGTGCTCCATCAGTCCTTAGAGGTATTCATTTTAAACAAAGATCAATATACGCAAATTCCATTTTTTTTTTTTGGATCCTAACATACATTTATGAGGCTTATCTTATACTTTTTTGTCAAGCATTTGGAAAGCAAAAATAGAAGGGCTTAGGTTGCAGTGTTAACAGAATGTTGTTAAGACATCTAAGAGTTGATCTATATGATGGCTTTTACAGATTTCAGTGTGTTATCATTAATTTTACATCATGCTTGTCAGTGTTCAAGTCATTTCAGCTGACCATGTTAGACATTTATTTTCTACTATTGGTTGATTATTGTGGAGTTTCTGTAGCTGTTGGTTTTAAAGTTTTAATTATATTGTAAACACTTGTTTCTGGAAGGATTTTAACTTATGGTTGTTCCCTGTTTTCTCTCCCACCCATCTATTTTGCAGAGAGATTGAATCTTAAAATGGCTAGTGAGTACAACTATCTAAATCAGAGTGAGTGTTTGGTAATTGGCGGTGTTGATGATGCCCTGAACTTCCAGAAGCTCATGGTAAGCAACAAGATTAACTATAGACTGTTGGTATTCATATCATAAAACGCTCTTGTTCTTAATTTGTGTTCATGGCCTTGGGCACTTGATGTATTTTCATTTGGTCCCATTTCTCCAGGGAGCCCTAGACATTGTCCAGATTTCTAAAGCAGATCAAGAACAGGCATTTTCTATGATTGCTGCAATATTATGGCTTGGAAACATATCGTTTCAAGTAATTGACAATGAAAATCATGTGGAGGTGTTGGCTGATGAAGGTAATTAATTGTCGTAAGCTTCGAGTAGCATTGTTCTTTGTATCTACCAACTCTAAATAATTACAACGACTCTGTTCTAGTCTTTGCCATTTGATTTATGTGAAAGTTGTCAATCTGGTTCATTTTGTTGACCAGTGAGGTGGGTCCACATTCTTTTGGAATATGCCTTTTGTGGCGGACTAGCAGTTGTGAGTCTGCAGTGATTATAGAAGCACTAAGCAGTTAGCAAATTAATTTCAAGCATTGGAAAGTATTTTCCCTCTTTGCAAGCTTGTAGAATTTGGTTACTGTATAGGCACAAATGTTTACCACTAATAGGAATAGACTTGAACCTGAAGTTTAACAATGAATAACTGATGACAATTGGTAATATTTATGGGCTTTTGACGATCATAATGTGCCTCTCAAAGATAATGTGGCATGATAGTCTTTCACGATGCTCCAGTATCTTATGTGTATGAAATAATCAATCAGCTGGAGCAGACCCTAATTTAATGCATCTATTGTTTTTTATTTAATGCTCATCATGATGATGCTTGATAGAATGCCATGAGGCCTCTATTACATTTAAGACGTGTTAATAATGTGGCATTTTCTTGGAGCTCTTTTTGTGAAAATATTTTTGATATTTATGTTACCTCTTGCAGCTCTTACCAATGCTGCCAGGCTGCTAGGTTGTAACATACAGAAACTGATGCTTGCTTTATCAACTCAAAATATTCGATTCGGAAAGGATAATATTGTTAAAAAATTGACATTTAGACAGGTAAAGTTGGTTGTTTAAACAAAGTTCCTGCTATACTCCCCATTTGTTTTGTATCTGTTAAAGTAAAAACACCTTTTGAATAGATGTCTTTGTCTGAGGTCCTTTCTTGTCATGTATTCAGGCAATTGATAGAAGAGATGCATTAGCAAAATTTATCTACGCAAGCTTGTTTGGTTGGCTTGTGAATCAACTCAACAAGTCACTTGAAGTGGGCAAATCACGTACTGGGAGATCCATAAATATCCTTGATATTTATGGGTTTGAGTCATTCAAGGTAAGTTGTTCTTCTGGTAATGCTTCAATTGTTGTTCGCTGGAACTCTTGTAACAATCAGCTTTTCAAATTTTTCAGAATAATAGCTTTGAACAATTTTGCATAAATTATGCAAATGAGAGGCTACAGCAACATTTCAACAGGCATCTATTTAAACTTGAGCAGGAGGTAAGCATCTTAGATCTTTAGTATCAGGCGCCTTGATAAGTTACAATGCTGAAGAGATTAATTCTTTTACATTAATCATCATTTGATTTTTTGATAGATAACATCATCATGAATCATTTGATATCAGTTACAAAGATGTAGCCCAAATTCATTTGGAGTGGGAAAAGAGAATCCATATAACCCTATAAATTAACTTGGTTCAACTTGAGCCAGATCTTTCATCTATAACAGTCGAAGAATTGTTTTTTCCTTGGGCATCTCTTGCTCAATGGATGTATCTCATGTTCTGCTGTTTAATTGCTTATGACCTAATTGTTTGGAAAGCTAAGTCTCATTTGCATTAATTTCAGGAATATGAAGAGGATGGGATTGACTGGACTAAAGTTGAATTTGATGACAACCAAGATTGCTTGAACCTCTTTGAGAAGGTATTCAGTGGATTCATTCATATTTCTGTATCATATATGTGCTGCATTTTTTTGGGAATTGTTTGTTCTACACAGTGTTTTAAATGAATTGGAATATCATGTTACAGGTCATGTAGACCACTAATTTCTTTCTGCTGTTTGAAATCAGAATGCTTCAATTGATGTTACGTTTATTTGTGCAGAAACCTTTAGGGCTAATCTCATTATTAGACGAGGAATCAAACTTCCCCAATGCCACTGATTTGACCTTTGCGAATAAGCTTAAGCAGCACTTGGGTGGTAATTCCTGCTTTAAAGCTGAAAGAGGAAGGGCTTTTGCAGTTCACCATTATGCTGGACAGGTGAATTATAATTCTTAATAGGTTTATGAACTCTCAGTTTGTAAATTTATTGACTATTTAGAATTTGATCAGGTTGTATATGATACAAATGGCTTTCTAGAAAAGAACAGAGATCCTCTGCACTCTGATCTATTCCAGTTACTATCATCATGCAGTTGCCAGCTAGCACAGCAGTTTATCTCCGAAATGTCTGGCCTATCCTTACCAGTTTCTGGAAACCATCCTTACGGACTTGAATCCTCTAAGCAAAGTGTTGGTACTAAGTTCAAGGTAGATTATTTTCAAAATGTTTTAATCCGCAAATATATTCTTTCAGAAGTTTAAAGCTGATACTTGAACTTGGGGATATTGAACAATGACTATCGTGCATTTTGTGAATTTTGAGAACCACTATTTTCTTTCTTCTCTCTTCTTCTCTTTCTGTCTTAATGATACAATCTCTGCCTATGGAAGTAAGGGTGTGATATTTTCTATAAATTAATTGTAATCCCTAGTTTTCTGTTCTTGACTTTGCTTGCCACATATTCATACCTTGAGGTTGTGTTTCATGCTTGCAGGGTCAACTCTTCAAACTGATGCACCAGTTGGAGAACACCACACCTCATTTCATTCGCTGCATAAAACCGAATTCTAAGCAGCTGCCTGGTGAGCATGAAGATGATCTTGTCTTGCAACAACTTCGATGCTGTGGAGTATTGGAGGTTGTTAGGATTTCAAGATCTGGATATCCTACTCGAATTACTCATCAAGATTTTGCTCAAAGGTCTGGGATAATACAACCATTGAGTACGCTACTAATCCTCTATGGTTAGTGCATAATGAATGTCTATTAACTGTTATTATCATGCATGCAAATTTAGGTATGGGTTCCTGCTTCCAGGCGAGAGCGTGCCAGAGGATCCACTAAGTATATCCGTAGCTGTGCTACAACAATTTAATATACTCCCTGAAATGTATCAAGTTGGTTATACCAAAGTCTACCTTCGTACAGGCGAGGTATGTATCTTTTAATTTCGATAGTTTTAGATGATTTGATGGTATCCTCTATTCATTTTAATTACTTGGCCCAATCATCGAGAAGTGTATGTGAGATGATGTTAGACATTGGAAAGGAGTGATATGATCAAATCTAGTTATCCCAAATAATAATGAACGTGTCCTCCAAAGCCATGAAAGTGAAAAATGAGAATGCATGTTGCCAATCTCAATTAACTCGAGATTAAGGCTTGGATGAGTTGAGTATTGGATTAAGATCATCACAGTTTGCAGTTATCTATAAACTTTTGCTGGTTACGCAGATTGCCAGATTGGAAGAGAGGAGAATGCGAGTTCTACAAGGAATTCTGGGGCTCCAAAAATACTTACGTGGCTACCAAGTTCGTAAGGATTTCAATGAACTACGAAAAGGAGCAATGATATTACAATCAGGTTAGCATGCTTATCTTTTTCCTCTCGTTTGGGGTATGGTTTTACTTGACGTCAGACTTGCAACATCCATTTACTTTGTCATATACGATCTGCACATCTCTTTGCAGTAGTAGCGGGTGATGGTTTGTTGTGACAATTAACTTGAATAGCAATGAAAATGTTTATTCAGTAACCTCTGATTTTGGACTCATTTTGTGATTTTGATTGCCTTGAAATTCAGTTGTCCGTGGGGAAAATGCCAGAAGGAAGTACAATTCTGTTGAAAAGAGACGCTTAGTAAGCAATGATGGTCCTTCTACTTTGGTTGATAAGGAGCTGATTGCAGTAATATATTTACAGTCTGGTAAGAATATATTTCGTTTGGCCATTTCCTGATCCCTCTGTTACGTGCAAAATTCTTAATCTGTTTCTTTTGCAGTAATTCGTGGTTGGTTGGCACGGAAGCAATTTAGTGACAAGCGTAAACTGAAAGACTTGCATGAAAATATAAATAGTAGAAGAAGGCATATAAAGAAGAATTTGGAAGTGAAGGTACAGATTTGATGTTATTATTGACTAATCTCTCATATTTTCAGCCCTATGCATGGAATTGTTATTTGTCCATAACATTCTTATATTTTTTTTGGTTTTCTGTCATTCTCTCCTTTCCGCCTCGAACCAATAAGTTTTTGCTTAAATTTTTTTAAGAGAAATGATTTCAGCATAGTATTGGCCAAAGTTTACTGCTTGGTCATAAACTCTTTTGGGTATTCATCTTCTGCATTCTGCAAAGTATGAAATGAACTAATGACTAGAATGCCCTGTTATTCCTAGGCTAGCTATGCATAGTTTTGTCTTCCATTTCCCTTGGTTTAGGATCATATTTAAAGAGCAAGAATCACACTTGCTCCTTTCTTTGGCATATTTTTATCAATCATCTATTTCTCTTATTTTTCTATGCATCTTAAATTGAACTAAGTTAACTTTTCCTTGGTGACCAGGTCATGCCACAAGAGCAGGCTGATATTCAGGCTATAATTTTGACAGAGCTTCAGAGGAGGGTTGCTAAGGCAGAAGTAGCTTTGGGACAAAAGGAAGACGAAAATGCTTCGTTGCGGCAGCAACTACAACAGTTCGAGCAAAGGTGGTCAGAGTATGAGATGAAAATGAAAACGATGGAAGAAACATGGCAAATGCAGATGGAATCATTGCAAGTAAGCTCTTTGTCCTTCCCCTCCCCATTTAATCCATAAACATGCCTTGTCATTTAGAGCTTAGATGTGGTCAGGTATGCCGAGGACTTTTGTGATTTATTAGTAGTTCCTTCGATCAAAAGCTTATAAGACTTGAAATGCTTATTCCAATATGCATTGCATACACTTGATACGATGTTTATGGTTCGATGAGTTGACTTAAATTTCCAAATGTAAATTTTTGGTTTCAGACAAATCTTGCTGCAGCCAGAAAGACTCTTGCTGCTGACAATGCTGCAGGTCGACCAGGAAAACCTGAAACTTCTGCATCACCTGGCTATTATGATTCCGAGGATAACTCCACGGGACTTCAAACCCCTGCTGGAAACTCACCCAAGAAAAGTTCTAATGCCATTGCTGATGTAAGATTGGGGATGGAGACTAATGGTCCAATAAACGCAGTCAGTGTTCTTGCAAAGGAATTTGAGCAGCGAAGACAAAACTTCGATAATGATGCCAAAGCACTTGCTGTAGGTAAAGCAGGACAATCAGCATCTGACATGAATCCTGACGAAGAACTTAGGAAACTGAAACTCAGGTTTGAGGAATGGAAGAAAGACTACAAGGTAAGATTACGAGAAACAAAGATGAGACTTCACAGAGATGGGCATGGAGAAAATGATAGGAGAAGTAGAAAGTGGTGGAAGAAAATAAGATCAAGAAGGTCATAATGATCCCGTTTTCGATATCAAATTCCACCTGAGAGGGAAGCGAAGGAAAATGCAATGCTACCAAAGCTGCCAATTGCGTTCCCTCCACCATTACTGTAAGTGGGTTGCTTTGCTTCTTACAGTAAAAATATTGGATCATTCCTTCAAGCGAGATTAGCCTAGTCGGAGGTGGTGTAATATATCTCCCTACCTTCTGAGTGGTGGGATGATCGATGATCAATGCGTATAGTCCGAATGAGATTTCGACTCTATTTGCTTCATCCTTTCCTCAAGTAGTTTAGGATATTTGTGTATATATACATATATATATGTCATATATGTTGTCAAAGATGTAATGTCATGTCAATCTTGGTGGTACAGAACATGGAAATGCGGAATAAAAAATGTTCATATGTGCATGGTGTGTGTTATTTGATCATAAGGAATATAACTGAATGCTTATGTTGGAGAATCCCGAACATATGGATTTAATTTGACTTGATTTTTCAGCTAAATGGAATGCTCGCCCTATGGACTGGTTTTGTTGCAATTAAGGTGAAATTAAATTACTTTTAATGGTTGCAGAGTATGTTAGTTCAAATGGTAATGTAATTACTTTCAGTTGGATACATAAATTTAGATTTGAAATCTTAGTTTATTAATGGTTAATAATCATTATATTAATTATTATTATTATTAAAATGTAACTTTTAAGCATGCAAATAGAGTCTGGATGAATTAGTAACAGTTCATCTGCAGAAACATGCACCTGCGATTCATCCACATTTACTATGAAACTAAACTACTAAAGTTTAATCTCATGTTAGCACTATATTCTGATGGTGTATAGTGCAGACATTTTATAATCATTCGTCTATTACTTACAAGTGAATGTAATAATTCAAAGGTTATTTAAAAGCAAATCTTTAATGCTATATTTTAATTAGACTGTTTTGAAAGGCATCAATGAAATAATAAACCATCATTGGTTTAGCATGACCATTTGACGATCCTAAATATGTTAATGTCAATTATGCATGTCCATAAGTGCCACTCTCTGCTTAAGCAGGAAAACATGTCCAAAAGATGCATCACAAACCTCATCCCCCTTCAGTAGTCAATTGATCAGTCATTTGTCAGTGCTGTACAAACTAGAAAGTTGTGTCCACAGAGTTCATCAAAAAGAATTGTCGATTCCCTGATTGAAGGAAAAGAAAAGAAAAGAAGGAAAAGGAGGGGGGGCTACTCCAACAATAACTCAAGCGTACATGTCAGGGGATATATTATGTAGACAAGACACCGATGCTCGGTTCCCTCCATTTCAAAACTTACGACTGCAACGGTTCCTTCAGATAAAAAGTGCAAATATTACGAGTCAACATGATGTGTGATCACCACAAAGCATACCTTATGTTTGATTTGAGTATAGGATTAGCAGTGGAGATGCTAAACCTCATTTGCTTTCACCTTCTTAATGCTCCATAATTGCGGGTTACCTGCAAGGGGCTATGCTTTAAGATTCCTGGGCATTGATATGAAATACGAACATACAACAATACAAACAAACAATTAAAGGAAGCTTTTTTTACATTTTGAAATAACCCATTTTAGCAGTAACTTATACTTTCGTCCCCTGGATCCTCCAAAACATGTTGCCAATAGACGGTTCCTTGATACTCGCGGATAATGTTTGTATTTTCCATGGCAAATGAGAGAACAACACACGTGCATATGTAAAAGATTATAACTACAGATATATCTATAATTATACTAAAAGTGTGAACAAGAGAAGGACAGAAAAAATACATAATCACTCGTTCTTCTCCATAAATATAATATAAACAAATAAACTTATAAAAAAAATAACTCTATTTCAATGCAAACACTAATTTTTATCAAGATATATATAAATATTATTTCACATGAAATACTAACTTCTGTTGCAGTTATAATAAATTAATAGAAAATTCATCATATTTTATTTTAATTATTGTAAAAATATTTTTCTATCATTTTATATTAAAATAAATTGTGATAAATGACAAGTTATATAATTTACACTAACATGCAAACCCTTCATCCCTGTTCTGTTGGGAAGAAATGTATTAGCAAGTGTATGCAACTCTTACAGTTTTTAGAAAGGAAATAACATAATAGTTTCAGTCTCTACAAGATTGAAGCATGCCGGCTATGCTAGCCGAAGAAAATCTTCGGCAGAAACAATTAGCTGATAAAAATTTCTGGAGATAAAAAATTGCAAATGCTAGCCAAACCTAGTAGAGGTAATAAGTCCTGAAGCTGAAAGCAAGTTAGAGAGTTTGATTATTGCAGTCTTATCTTTTAAGAAACGAGAAGAATTTTATGCATATTTTTAAAGTGCATTTTCTTCATTTCTAGTTTACAAGCCCAAGAAAATACCCCGAGAGAAACAAGATATAAAAGAGGTGTTAAAATACCAACCCGAGGTTGAGATTTATTTAATCGCTTTGAGACATCATCATCATCATTGTCATCATCATTGCCCATGAGCATTCTCTGAATTGTTGAATTATCTGATTTCTTTCCTCGTTTTGATGGTGTACCACCTCTTCCTCTTCCCCTAGGAGCCGCTCTTTTTCCCCCCTTGCCAGGAATTCTTTCATTATCATCCTTCAAAAAAAAGAGAGAAAATAAACTTAGATAATCGATTGCAGTGCATATGATGTCAACATCAGCAACTTCATGCAGAAAAATGCCAAATTTGCACGCAGTCAGCTCAATAATGTAAAATACATAAATTGTGAAAAAAAAAATCAATTTATTCACTACCAGCAGTTTTATCCTATTTTACATCATCCACAAGTTCATGCAAAAAGATAGATTCAAGATAACAGGATTACATTTTATTGGAAAGAAAATCTAGTTTTTTTGTCAGAAAGAAGTGTATTTCTCAATTGGGCATCCATTTTTGCATTTCCTAAATAACATCGGTAGCACTTATAGTGTGGATACCTATTAATGCAGGGGTAATTTCTTGTAGTAGTCTACTGTCTACTAATTTGGCTGGCTACTTTGTCAAATAACTGGTCACGAACTTAGCACGTAACTATAGACAAATAAATAGTCACGTGACATAACAAGGTTGGATGGTTTAAATTAAATTGGCTTAGTTGTAGCTAAGGATGACCAAATTCACGTAACTATAGTGAAATAAATAGTCATGTGACATAACAAGGTTGGATGGTTTAAATGAAATTGGCTTAGTTGTAGCTAAGGATGACCAAAATTCCCGTTTAATCAAAATATTTGCTGCTCTGCCGCTCACTACCGTGCCATCACCTTTTTGTTCAACAGGGTGAAACAAAATGAACAATCACTAATGCCATAATTCATGAAGAAGACTGAAATAAAATTCCATACCGAGCTGTCCTCAACCTCATTTATTCTATTCTCAGCATCGTCACTTGAAGCAGATTCCACATTTTCATCTTCATCAGCAATGCTTCTGACTGCAGCTGTTGCTGCAACTGATGCAGATCTGAAATGCACAAAAATAAAAAGCAGATGCAAACCTTGGAGCTGTTATGCTAAAGTTTCTTCACCAATAATGCAGATATGTCAGCAAAATAGGTAGTGAAAAACATTTTCGATCATCAGAATTTCCTCTCTTTCTTCACCAGAATGAATAAGTTGTGAGCCTTCACATATGATTTGCAGATTATACATAGCAGCGGTCCCTATGCAACTTGCATTTAACAAAACTAACCTTTGAGACTGGCGAAACCCAAGAGTTACATCAAGGGTTGTTTGCTTCAAATTACTTGAACCTCTGCCTCTCCCTCTCCCTCTGCCTCTGCCTCTTGCTCTTGCAGATGTTTTTCCTCTACCAGCTTCTGAAGCATCATAGGAAGGCTTAGAAACTAATCTTGACCCTTTCTGGATCCTGATGGAGCCCCTTGAAACGGATAATTGTGCTTCATCTTCATCATCACTAAAGGAAACTGCATTTCCTATTCCAGCAGTTCCTGTACTTCTGAAATCCTGAATGAAATTTAAAAATTAGGCAAAGCAAGCAGAACGGTTTCATCTAGCTAGCAAACAGACCTTAAAAATTCCACCGAGAGTAACAATCAATTACCTCCATTGAACGTGTGCTAGATGAAAATTGCTGAGCATCCTTAGGTTGCACAGATCTTTCCTTGACACGTTCCTGCAACAATATAATGGTTTATAATGGACAATAACACATAGCTACCGGTGTTATTTGTAGATGTACTATGATTGAACTTGTTTTCAGTCTCTCAACTGTCAACTGAAACTGATAACTAGAATGGTCTTAGATGCATGTGGGATACCTTTATAATTATGCATTAGCAGTGAGCACGAGAATACCCAAGAGACACAACAGACATACAGAGAGGAGACAAACACGAAATATTTATACCATAGAAGAATTCAAACTACATTCTGAAAGGATCTGTAAACAATCAATCAAATTTGACTTGTAGTCACCGAACACCTAGAATATGGCAGAACATCCAAGATAATGTAAACCAGATTCGTAATTGGCCCTTGCATAAGAATCTGGAGCCAAGCTATATCTATTAACAGACCACATAAGTTCATATACATAACAATTATTATTACAAACAACACACACAGAGATGAATATTATGCATATATTAATTTGACTTTGTAAGATTAGTGGTTTACACGGTAAACCTACTTCGACACCATGCTTGGGTTAAAATTTAAAAATAATATTAATTACTCAAAATGCCTAGGATATGTGGATGATCAAGAATACTAGCTAATCTGCATATGAAATAAAAAGATAAATATTAACAACCCAAATTTCTTGCCTCCAAACATTCTCCAACTTTGAGAATTATATCCTCTTCTTCAAACTTTACCGTATCTGAATCCTTTGCAATTCTATTCTGTAGACAAAACAAATCAATGTTTTCTTCCATCAGCATAGAGAAGACAAATAATGGCACATTCACTTGAAAAAAGGCAAACCTTAACAAGAAATTGAAAATCTATGCACTTAAATTCACACATAAACCACCTAAAAAAGTAAATTAAATAATTATTGATCCCAAAAAGCAACATAAGTTGTACATGATCTCTTTGCAAAAATTCAGTACATAAATTACTTACACGTGTTTCTTGGAGATTGTACTGCACACAAGAATAGAATGCCGTTTTGTCATCTTTATTAACAAAATTATGCAGTGCAACGTCCAAATCATTGACTGGAAGAATCTCCATTTTCTGCAGACGTTGGCATCACCCCAAGGAATCAATCTTTAATTTAATAAGAGAGAATTCATAACTCTTCTGGTTATATATACATCTATCCCCATTTCAAGCTTCACTTTCACTTAATAACAGTAACCTTAAAGATATTACTGAATATAACAGTAAAAACACTTGTTTAAATCTGGATAAGTATAACAAGAAATATGAATTTAGCTGCAAAATATATAATGTTTCACTGGAAAAAGATTGAATGTCTATGATGCCTTATAATTATTAATGTGTTGCAATTGAAGCTCCCTATCAGATACATAATGTGAACCAAAAAAAAAAATGTGTGCATGTACACACAAGAGCATGCACACATGCATGCTCATATGCACGCTCATGCACCCATGCAATCATGCATGTGCTTGCTCCTGAACACGTCATGGCATTGATGATTACCAGGTTACTTTCAGCGACCAAGGCTTCTATGTTTTGTTGATTTAGCTCTTCTGGGCGAAGACGTTCAGAATCATCAATTTTAGCTGCATTTAAGGGAAAGGAAAAAAAGAAATAAACCACCATCTTATAACAGCAGGTTTTATACTGCTCTGGAAATTACAACTGCAGTGGGAAATTGAGAGGCAAAGAAGAACAAGGTTGAAAATGTATGAAAAATTGTTGCACATAAACATCCAATTAAGAATGAGAAGGATGTCAACCGTCCACTCATAAAATGAGTCTAAGACTCCCCTCATATGCATCCTTAAATCTTTCTCAGGATCATTTGCAGATGCACTTTAACACTGGTTATACAATTGGTGAATAGTACAATGTCAGCCATTGTCCCTTCTAATGCTTCCTTGCAATATTGAAAATCTTTTTAAAAAAAAAAACTTGCTAAATGGAACATTAGGGGGTGTTGTTGAAGACATGCAACTGAATTTGATTCACAGAAAACTAGAAAAGAAGACATGAGATGTGGATAATTGTCAACTAGCTTGTTTAGATTACCTTGTGCATGACCCTTCCTAGAAGCCTTTGAGAATATAAGAATATCTTGAGGATTTGCAACCTAAGAAATAGCAAATAATGGAAAATGCATGCTTAAATTCAACTCAAACAAAACATAGATACTTTAACAGATAAGTAATAATGACTGTACCTTGCCAACATATTTTTGCCCAAATCTCTGAGGATTTATTGTCATAAATCCAGAGTAATCAACCTGGGAACAATTATACACCAAATCTTAAGGCTATTGGGCGGTGTATATGAGGCAATCTAGCATCTCGCTACTCAAAATCCATTCATTATCATCCAGAAAAATTGCAACAGGAATCAATTATTAGTAAGAAATACTGTTTCCAAATGGAGCTGACTGGTGGATACAATTGCCCACCTCTGATAGAAATTCTGATTTGTTAAAATATTAATGCAACAATTCAACCTATTTTCTGTTTGAAAAATCTTGTAAAGCATAAGAAGAAATTACGAAAGATAGCCTGAAACATTAATAAATGCAACCAATGCTCAAATTTGAAATACCTTTCCATTAGACCTATTATTTGTAAAGTGTAGGTGGATAGATGTTACCTTCACACGAACTAATGGAAGCTTTAGCTCCGATCTTCTAACAGCCTTCCGATTAGATTTCTCAATCAAATTATTAACCTGTGAAATTAGAGTAAATATTTTAAGCATAAACTTCGTAACCAAGAAGGGCAGCCATATTCAGCTTAATCATGGCAATCGTAATCTAAACAGACTGAATTTGGGGCCAGCGTTTGAAGATAGAACTAACCACTTTATCCAAATGTTCAAGAATAGAATTCTGATCATTGGGATCAATGTCAGGTTCATCCTTTAACACAACCTACACCAT
Organism: Dalechampia spathulata; assembly: GCA_948192965.1. Lineage (NCBI taxonomy): Eukaryota > Viridiplantae > Streptophyta > Magnoliopsida > Malpighiales > Euphorbiaceae > Dalechampia > Dalechampia spathulata. The sequence continues at coordinate 17,863 of CANYBF010243787.1, read as the reverse complement.
TAAATAAAATAAATCATGGAAAGGTCTTTCACAAATGAAGAAAAAGGCAATCACTAGATTACCTCTGTATATTCAAAAGGCCTGACTGATGTCAAAGGTATCTTAGTTGGGCGATACTGATTACCCTATCCAACAATACATTAGCATGAAAAGACTGGTCATATATGGAAGGCACAGGCACTGCATATAGAGCAATTTAAAAATCAAGATTTTCCCCTAAGATACCTTAATTTCTAGAAGCAGAACATGCTTGGGCTTTGATTCTCCATCAATTAGAGATGTTGCAACTGAAGAACCTGGTTGTGTAATGTGAAATCCCATTCCAGGAACTTCCTTTTAAAATCAAAATCAACTTAAATTCAGTTAGGGGAACCAGAGATTGTGGCAAGATGGCACTTAAAAAGGTTGTCAGTGGAACCTGAGGATCAATCAGACACTCATGCTCATGCCCCCAAACTATGAAGTCCAGGAATCTTGGTAGAAAATGCTCATTTATTGCATTCTTTGGATTTGTCTTCACTCTGCAGACCACAGAAAGAGGAAAACTTGAGTCACATATATGACAGTTTCAGTTATATCTCCACACAAAACTTGAACATGAATAGACACCAGGATAAATAAATTTCATCTCTCAGTTTTTTCTAAAAATGATTTGGTACAATTTCTGATCAAAAAAAGCAGCAATCGGTAAATTCTCAGACAAGTAGAATCTCACTTGCACAAACACATACTTCAATCACACAACCTGTTCTGATGAAGAACCAAAATGTTGAACCAGTCCGACAGTTCACAACCTTCCTGAGACTCAGGCCTCATCCATTGCACAGCATGTGGTGTCTATAAAGGATAAAGATAAAACAAAAAGATGGTTTAGAATACTTAAAATCAGAAATTAAAACAGCAAAGAATCTTGTAGGAAACACCTGGAACATTCTATTGAGCCGTTCATCCCTTATGTTCCCAAGACCATAGAGAGCCACGGCTGTCGAACCCTGCAAAATTCATATTAGTTATGATTCAAGAGATAATATAAATGAAACCCTTATGCATGTTGCTAATGATATTAATCAGCAACCTTCCTAATAAGGATTGGATAGAGTGTAATCTGACCAACACCGGAACCCTCAAGAACCATTTTCCCAAAATAGTTCACAAGATTGCATGCTGAAAGAATATCAACTGCTGAAAGATTGTCCTGTAACCAGCATCAGCAGTAAGTTACAGAATAAACTCCACATTTAAAACCAGCCAAACAAAAAATGCAGTCTAGAGAAGTTGGTAATGAGCATAATCAAGCATGATTATTTCATGCATCATGATGAATGAAAAAAACTGCTTAATTACAAAACATGCATACATACCATATCATCAGTTTTGAGAACATATACATAACACATAGCCACATAAATAATGTAACAGTATCGGAGGCCCAAATTAGCATTTTCTCATACTTAACAGATCACTTGCCCACTAAAATCAACCACTAATTGAAGGCTTATTGAAAAACTTGAAATCATTAAACAGGCATGGTTTCTTAGGTAAAAAGGAACTTTATATTACTTGAAAATCGTAGGGAAGACTATGAAGGAAGCAATGGTTCCTCCAAAATTCATAAAAAAAAATTAAAAAAAAAAGAAAAGCTTCTTTTGCTCTCTGTTGCATCAAAAGTACCATTTTTCATTCAAAAGTAGATCAAATGCCTTAGGCACATTAGTATGGACCATAACAAGTTAATCCGTTTTATTCCTGCTTTCTTCCTCTCTACTTGACCCCATTACTAAATATAACTTCCCCCCACATCTCCACCCCTAGGCCAATAAAGGAAAAGCGACACAGTTGATCAGCCATGAGAACATGAATATGATTATCCATGAGAAAATGCAACTATTTATCAATTTTTCATTATTTACTCAAATTGATTGCATCTTAATCCAAATTTAATTGAGATCAGCTTCATGGATTCTTTATTTCCCCTTGGCAACAATTTTTTAATTACAGTGTGCCAAAATAGCATCTTTTAAACAAGCATTAACTCTATACTACACAAGATTGGGAGCTTTAATCTATTGATTCCAAACAAATAGAATATAATATAAAACCGGCAAAGTAGAATGATTACCCCTGATTCCAATTTTTATGTGACCAAGTAATAACCCCCAAATTCCAATTTTCTTGTTCTGGGCTGCTGATCAAGGGTGGAATAAAGGTGCTATTATTAGATGTATTCCTAAGAAGACTGAGACTGGAATCTTTGTAATCATTCTGCCGAAAATTTTACACTGCAAATTTGATATCCTTTGCAGCTTGAGTTTGACTACATAATTACAGGAAACAGAAATATTTGCTCACAGTGAATGAATGACATGTCATGTCAATATATATATATATGCATGCATGCATGCATGTATGTAAAAGTGCATTTTTTAAATCCTTACCACCCCAGCAGGATCATCATGATTTCCATGGATGCTAAACACAGGTAAACCAACATTGAAGTGAGGATCTTCGTAATTCACATGGCCAAATCTGTTAAAAACAAACCATTTTGCACAAGTCACATGTTTGACATGTTCCTTTCTGAATCCTCTGAAAACATGCATCAATGCAAGACACCTCTTGGTTGCATGTACTAGTCATGTTTAACATGAATACACTTGTAAAATTCCAGCAAATGAAATAACCCACAAATATTAACCACAAAACAAAACAATTGGTGCATTCCTTTTTAAACAAATATTAAATTAATAAAAGAAGAGTAAAAATAAAATACAAGCTAAAGTGATTTCAAGACATGGTTGTTTCTATTAATTTAATATGCTAGATTAAAGACAACTATGCATTACTTTATGATTTAAAATGGAATGTGCATCCACAGCAAGGATATGGTCTACATTTCCTATTTGTAACAGACAGATACAATGGCAACACTGGAAAGTGGATGAGGTATTGAGAAATGAGTAAATTCATACATATTTGCAAAATTCACAGTCTGGTCACTAACAACTTGGAACTGCACAGGTCGATCATTTAGACAATGGCGACGGAGAATCTCAATGGCCTTGACCAAGGTTGATCTTGAGGGCTTATTTTCATGGAACAGGTCACCCCCAAGAAGTAAAAAGTCCACCTGTTATCATATAGTAGTTAGAAGTACGTGGAAAATATTCAATATGCATATGCATCATATAACCTATAAATGCATTAGAAAAAAGAGAGAGAACACACATATGTATAAATATCTTAGAAATTTAAACGAAGCAGCATACAAGAGAAATCATGATTTCAAGTTTGCCTTCCAAAAAAACAATAAACCCTTGACCAAATGCACTAAACACTAAATCCAGAACCCTAACATACAGGCCAAAACTGAACAATCAGCTATCAACTCTATTCGTGCATCCTGTAAATTAACGTCCACAAGCCAGCAAAATGAATATTCCAAACAATCAATAAATGAAAGCAAGACGACGCAAGGATCACCTGCTTTTGCTCAGCTATGGAGCAAATCTCTTCAAACGCCTGAAAAGAATCGTGCCGCCGAATTTCATCCTTCTCCATATACCCCAAGTGACAATCAGTTGCAACAAGTATACGAAGCGTATCTGAACTCAATTCCTCACTATCAAAAGCAACTCATTTCAGCACACAACTAATAATGAAAATAACAACATCAAAGTACATCACAATAACATCAACAGTAACAACGAAGACACTAACTTTCATATGCAGTGGAAGCTAATTTACCAACAACAAAATTAGGTCTGACATATATATACATATACATAATTTTTTCTTCATTTTAAGCAATTAACACGTTGAAATGATAGCAAAAGCATTAGGGTTTTTGGTTGTTGGATCAACATTTTGAGCTTAAATTAAGGAAAAATAAAAAGAAAATGAAAATCACCTCGTCAGGTCTTCCATGGCGATCAAAATTGGCGCGTATCACAATACCAAGCAAGCAGAAGCACTTCCAAATTTTGAAAAAAAAAAGCCAAAAATTAATAAAATCTCTCTCGCTCCTAAATTATACCCCTCTTGTTTAACGTATTTACGAACAAATCCAGAAACCTCTGATGATTATTAGAAGGGTTTTATTGTCATTTCCTATCCTTTCTTAAGTGTAAAAAATCAAAATTTAAAATTTAAGTATAAAATTTAAAATTGTCATTTCCTAATGTAAGTATAAAATTTAAAAAATATTACGTTATTAAAATTTAAAAAATCAAATTTTAAAATTAAAATAAAATTTAGACCTTTCTAGATATCTAAATTAAATTTATTCTCATGTTCTTATAACTATTTATAATTATTAAATTTAATTTATTCAATTATTATGTATTATTTTCTCCAAATTATTTATAATTAAGAAAATATAATATGATATGTTTTAATAATAACACTTAATAAAAAATATTATTAATATTAATATTAAAATTATTATTAATTAATACTAATAATATTATTAATTATTATTAAAATTATAAATATTAAAATTAGTATTATTAATATTATTATTATTAATTAATATTATTATTAATAATATTAAAATTAATATAATATAATACAATACTACTAATAAGTAATAATATTATCAAATAAAATGAAATAATTATATTATAATGATAATATTATCAAATAAAATGAAATAATTATATTATAACGATGAAAAAATAATTATATGTAATTATTATTAATATTTGATAATATTATTATTTATTAGTAGTATTGTATTAAATTATACTAATTTTAATATTAATAATATTATTATTAATAAATAATTTTAATTAATAATAATTTTAATACTAATTAATAATATTAATTAATTTTAATATTAATAACTTTAATAATACTAATTTAATATTAATAATTTTAATATTAATAATATTAATTAATAATAATAATATTACTATTATTATTATTAATATAATATTTAAGATTATATTATATTAGTAGTATTGTATTATTAATAAATTATATATTAATTATTATTATTATTTATTTATATTTATTATTATTATTATTATTATTATTATTATTATTATTAAGGGATCAGATGAATGCCCACCACTTACCGCTGGTTTTACCAACATTCATATTCACTTTTCATTTTGTTAATTTTGCTTAAAAGATAAAGATGTATTGGTTTATACAATCAATTTTATGTAAATTTAACCGAATAGAATAAACCAAAAACTAAATATACAAATTTAAAATTAATTTGAAATATTTGAAAATTAAATAAATCAAATTGAATAAATTAAAAACTAAATTTATAACAATTGAACCCAATCAAGAATAAAAAAATTGAACCAAAAAATTGAATCCAATAAATAAAAAATCAAATATGAAATAATCAAAATCAAGTAATTAATATAAAATGATATTATTTTATCAAAACAATATAATTTTATAATTTAGTTCGTTGATTTATTTTGATTTTCCGATTATTCAATGTAAATAATTGAATCAAAAATTAAAAAATTGTAATATTACAATCAAATCAAAAATTAAAAAATTAAACTAAAATTATCGAATATCATGAATTTGATCGATTTTCTCAATTTTTGATAATTTTTACTCACCCTTGTACATAACTTGTCAACAATCTTCCTTCAACAATTTTTAATTGGAATTCAACCGGTGACATTAACTCTTATATCACTTATAAAATCTTAAATGTTATTAACTATTTCAAAATCAATTAATATTAGGAAATATATATTCTAATATCATAGAACATTTAATTTATATAAATACTCGTAATATTCTATTATAATTTGATCCATTTATTTTTATTATAAAATAATTAATACATAACTTATCGATAATTATATTATATTAATTTAATTTATATCATAAACTACAAATTGACAAGTATAATGGTTATTATAAAACAAGACTTCACAATACATAAATTGTCACACCCGCGTTTGACACCCTAAGAGTTTTGGTATTTTTATGTGTGATTGTTTGGATGTATACGTATATGTATACATATCATGGTATGATTGCATGCGTATGTGCTATGTATTTAGTGATTGTATGTGTGTCGTGATGACGTGTTCTGCTGTGTATTGGTATGTATGCGAAGTGTTTGTGTGCATGATGACATGCATGTTTGGTATGTGTGTGGGTGTTTCAAGTGGCTGAGGAGTGTATTAGAGTGTGAGAAGAGGAGAATGGAGTGTGGTACGGGCGTACGGGATCCGTACGGTTGTACCGAATAGGGGAAGTAAGAGGGTCTAGGGCTCCTGGAGGCCGTACGGGCGTACCAATGAGTGGTCCGGCCGTACGCGTGCTCGCAGGAATTTGAGTTTGTCAGGGTTTTTAGGTTGGTACGGGCGTACGGAGACTGGTACGGCCGTACGCGACTTGAAAGTCAGTTTTTAAAAAGGATAAACTTAGACTTTTCCTTTGACTAACACCTTCTATCTCCTTCTAAACCCTTTCAAACGGGAGAAAACAATAGAACTTCGTTTCCTTTGCCATTTTTACAGCGTGAGAACTTAGGGAAGTGAGATTAGCTTGTGAACTACTGCTAGACACTTGAAGTAGCTTCACTATAGATTTGTGCTAGGCCTGTTATTTGTGTTAGGTTTTATTGGGTGTGATGCCTATTAGCTTTCCTTCTTGTTCCACGGCCCTGTAAGGCCTAGAACTGATGCTCGGGGATTGAATTCCCTATGATTATGTCTGTTTATACCTTTGATGCTTGTAATTGTGGCTATGGGTTCCGGATTGGAATGTGTCTTGTGATTCTGGATGATTGGCATGTAGGATTGTTATATGGCTTGTTCATGCATTATGAATGATGGCATAACATATCATTGTAATGGGGAGAAATAAGGGTGGCGGAAATAAGGTACGAGAAGTACCGGGTACGAGAGGTACCGAGTCAAATTACGGGGGTGAGATGCTCCCACTAGTATGAGATATACCTATATCAATTAATATGGTGAAGGGAGTGAGATGCTCCTACAGGTGCGAGAAATGTCGATATTAATTGATATGACAACGGAATGAGATGTTCCGGAAAAGAGTACGAGAGGCACCAAACCGAGGACGAGTGCATAGTATTATTGAGCCTTCATGATTTTGTGATTAGGCAGAGATTGTTGGTATGCATGATAGCCAGAGATTGCCGGTATTGCTTGTGTTACTGATGTTCGAGTTGTGTGTCGTGTGATTGGTTGTGTGTTATATGCTTGGCTGTGTGCTGTATGTTTGGCTATGTGTCGTGTAGGTTGACTTGCGGATGTGTGTTACATGTTATGTGTTCGTAGCACCACTGAGATTTATTCTCAGCGTTTATCATTTGATGAACGTAGGTCCGAGTTCAGAGGGTGAGCACCGGGATTAGTGGTACAGCAGTTGGTTTGTGTCTTGGACTTCTGGACGGACTCCTGCAGCTTGTGTATTTGTGCATAGTCCTTTGTATTTTAGTATTTGACAGTATACTAAATGTATTGTATAAGAATCAATGTATATTCAGGGTTTTGTATTTATTTATTTATATATATCTTTCTATTATTGGATTTTTATACGAGCATTAGAGTTTAAAATCCCTTATAGTATAATTATTGTTTTCCTGAGACGGAAAAGCGATGGCTATGCTACAGAATCATGTCATCACCTCGTGGGTCTTGGGTTGGGGTGTGACATAAATATTATAGGAATTCCTAGTACTTTTACATGGTGTCATGTGTAAAGCTTTTTATGATGCAATATTACTTTAGAAAAATACTTATTCACATCAACTAGTGCATTTTTTTTAATATCAAACTAGATGATATATTTTAAAATTTAAAATATTATTAACGATAAATTTACTTATTTGATCTTATTTATTGTAAAGAAATATTAATATATAAAAAGGTATTTAAATTTTACAAAGAATATTTAATTAATCAATGAAATTTGTATATGAATTTAATAATTTTTAATTATTTTTATACGGTATTTATATCACTTGATTTAATATGGAGAAAGTATTTTATCCAAATTTATTATATTCATCAATATAATATAAAGATAATAAAATGCAAATAAATAAGAGAATATTTCAACTTTTATTAAGTTTGGTTTAATGTATATCTAAATATATTGATTAAATTTTAAATAAATATTTTATATTATTTATATATGATATGTAAAATTCAATATAACATAACATGATTCATACCCAATTTCTTTTATACATACTAATCAATCAATCGAGGATGAAAATACAATGAGATTTTAGGATGCAATGATTAAAATCTAGAAAAATATATATGTATATGTATATATAGAGAGAGAGAGAGGGTTATTATTATTACAAGGAATAGAAGAAAATAAAAAGGGAGGAAAGTGCAAGGAAGATGGGTTTGATCCAGGCGTTAGCATTGATTTGTTCGGTTTGATTTTAAAACTATAAGATCAAATTAAACAGAATAAATCAAAAACCAAAATTATAAAATTGAATCAAACCGAATAAAGTAAAAATCGAATTGATAAACTGTATAATTAATATAAAATGATATTATTTTGAATATTAATGTAAAACGACGTCGTTTTATAATCAATTATTTGATTTATTCGGTTATTCAATATTTAAATAGAATCGAAAATTGAAAACTGAAATTTTTTTTAAAAAATCAAACCGAAATCAAATATTAAAAAATCAAATCAAAATTATCAAATATCTGAAGTTATTTAGTAGTGAATGAGACTTGTCAACCCTAATATATATATATATATATATACATTTATTACATATTTCACTATCTCTTCTCCTTCCATGTCTCCCTAAAACCATCTTCACTGCTTGCTTTTGTCCTTTCTTTTGTTCTTGTTTCTGCCTCTGCCTTTCAGGCTCACCCTCCCAAAACTTCATTTTCTTATATTTTTATAATTTTTTAAAACTTTTTCATGATACATTTTTACCATATGATTAAAATAATAAAACTTTTGGGGATTTTAAAAAGTATAATTATATATAGTTTGATTTAAAATAAAGATCTTGCTATATGTATGATTGAGCAAGAATTATCAAAAATTAATTAAATCAATGAAGTAATTAATATTTGATATTTTTGATTTGATATAAAGTGTTATTCGGTTTAATTTAATTTTTAATGATGTTTAATAATTAAGATCAAAAATTGAAAATAATAATAATAATAATAATAATAATAATAATAATAATAATAATAATAATAATAATAATAATAATAATAATAATGGGAATATTTGGCATGATACATGGGTCGGTGTTGCGTCAGAATTTTGGTTGATATGCTGAAAAGAAGATGAGGACCAGTGCATGAATGATGAACACGTGAAGGCCCAATCCAGACATGTCTTCTTCTAATCATTACCTCTTAATAATAACCAAAACCCTAGATAACCCCATTATGAAATTAAAACCTAATCACTTTAAATCACTCTATTTTAATACTTTTTCATGATACATTTTTACCATATGATTTATTTTTTTATAAATATAATAATGTTTTTCTTTTAATTTTTGCAAAATAAAACAACATTCTATATGATCATGAATATTATTAGCAAAACAATATCATATTTATCCATGAACTAAGTTTTCATGGATAAAATACATAATAGATATAAAATCAAAATTAATTTAATTTAATTAATTATAAATTTAAAATATTAATGTCTTAAACTTTTTCTATTGATTTATTCATCTGAATATTTTTTATTTATATTGAATTATTTTTTGGATAATAAATGAATTTCCCTTTTAAGTAATTTTAATACCATAATTTTTTTCTTTTCTTATAGTCAAATTTATCATAATATTTATAGTTCGAGCTAATTGTCTATGCTTCCGAATTATGATTACCAAAACTTGAAACCATTAAATGTAATATTATATTTTTAATTATCAACTTAAAATTAAATTCACATAAAATAAAATATGATGGTTTAATTGAATTTGATTGTATTGTTCTAGCGGAAATAAAAGAAACTGTAAATATAATATAATGAATTTAATAAATCTACTATGATTTAAATATAGCTAGAACAAAATATGAGTAAAAGTAAAGTATATGAAGCATGTTAAATACTATGGATTTACTTGATAAATTTTTTAGATAAAAGTATTTAATTTTTAATTTTTAGTAAAGTTTTTTTTTATTTTTATTTCATATTAATTTACGTAATGCATGTAAATATATGAATATAATTTAGATGTTTTTTTAGAAAATATGCCATTTTAAATTGATAAACATAATACAAAACTCTATACCTTCGATAGCCTTTCTTTGTCAACCAAACATTTCCTTCTGTGATCTCTTTGTCCTTACCATGAAGATTGATTCTCGAGAAATTCCATGCATGACCCACATGCAACGTTCTATAGAAGATGAAGATAGCCAGAATGAAGATGGAGAGGAGGAGACGAGGAAGAGGAAAGATGAAAGGAAGGAGGAAGAGAGCTCGTGTATTTGCAGACATACCTTATTCATGTATGGCTGTGGTGGTGGATGGTCTTTAGGGCAAATTTTGGGCACAAAAGTTGAATGGGTTCAACAATGGAATAGGGTTTTTCTTCTATTTGTGCATTGGGGGCTTTTGGAAGATCCTCTCTTCCTTCTGTACACTTCTTTTTAAAGATAATTTTTTGTATAATAATATAATAATATGTATAGATTTTTATTAAATTGATTGATATAAAAATAATTAAAATTTATCTATATAAATATAATTTTAGTTATCATTTTTATTGATAATGATAAAAAAATTATTTTACATTTACTCAGTAATAACTATAAATAAAAAGAAAACATATATTTTTATCATTATTAATAAAAAAATTTAAATTTATATATTTTAATGATTTTTTATTTAGAATTTGAAAAAGAGATTTATTTATATTATTTTCATCATTTTTTATATATATATATATTTACTATTTTTTTCAGACAATAAGTAATTACTTTTCATTGATAATAATAATAAAAATTTAAAAATACATTATATATATTATTATATTATTATATTATTAATGAATGTATAATCTCGAATGACACATGCGTGTGGGTTGGTTTGGCATGATTTTGATGGTTCTTCAATGCATGACCGATGTCTTGCAGTCTGGAATATGTGTGGTTGCAGCTGCTAAACCATAGTCCATGCTCACCAAACCCAACTGATATCAACCATCTTTAACTTACTTATAATTATAATATTTAATAAAAACTGAGCCGTAGGATAAATGATTGGTGAAGGCTCTCTCATCAAGTAGTTTTATTAGAATTGACAAATGGTTACCATTTTCTTGGATTTATGCATGGGGTACATCTACTGTGGAGAGCAGAGTCTCCATGTGAGTTAGCTATGTCGTTTTGCTTCATTTGAGCAAAAGGGTATTTTGGGAATATGACAATAGGCAATTTTTACTCAATAGCATATGCCCTTACTTTGTAATTATTGCATTTTTGCTTGTTGTGGTGTGCCAAAATAATTGAATCTATGATCATTATATTTTTCTGAATTAATTATGATATATGAACGATTTAGGATTGCAAATAATGCTTTTCTCATAAATTACACTTTTTTTAAAAAAATATATCAAAATGTAAACTATAGATCATTTTAAAAAAATGTATGACTGATTCATGTTATTATTATATTGATCATATAATTTATAGTTTACTTATGTTATGATTGTTGTAAAAAATTCGACATAAATGATTATCATAACCCATTAATATAAAGTAAATAAATTATTGTAATATTAAATAGATATAACAAAAACATTCAAAATAATATTATCATTTACATTCTTACAAACTTATATAAAGTTGCTTTCAATATTATAAATTTATACCTTTTTTCTAAGTTTTTGGATATTTTCAGTTCTGGTTTGAGATTTAGCATGAAAGATGAATTATTAACATATATATATGACTTGTACCTATAAAAATATATACATACATATATATATATGCATCAGAAATGACATGTCCATACACATATACGTATCATGAATAATTTTATATTTTTATTTATTATTTTTATTACGATATGATATATAAATAATTTCAAACCCCCTAGATATTGCTAGACGAAATGGTAAAGTATTGCACCCTCTAGGTATTAAAAATCTAATAACCGAAAACATTATTACCTTATGTTATAATTTGAATGGTATAAAGTACGAGAAATATTGTGTAAATCAACAAACACTATCTTGCGATGTTAAATATTTATTAAGCGATATTGAAGTAGTAGCTTAGATCAGGTTTCTTGATACGGTTAGAGAGGGACAGGGCAGGCCAAGGCAAGGCCGAGTGGCTGGCTAGGTGGGTGTATGTTGCAATCATATTCATTGCCCGCAAATCTGACAATCATCTCATCTGATGCATGGTACAGTTCTCTGCTTCAATAATAATCACCCATTTTCTCTCTCTCACAAGCGCGCACACACACATATATACACGCACACCCCCACAAGTACGTTAATCATAGATGGGAGAGATAAAGGAGCAGAGTTTGTTGGGTTTCGACTCAGGCATCAGTGCATAATTGCTCCGATGGGCGTATATATATGTCAGTTGTCCAGTACTTCTCTCAATTAACGCATTCATCAAGTCCTCGTATTAAATATAAAATATTTTTATTTTAGACTGTGTTTGCTCTAAATATAATATACGTCAATGATTTTTCAACTTTAAAAATAAACTAGTATGATTAATTAATTCATATTAATCAATAAAATTTTGATTAATTTCATTAATCGGTTAATTAAATACCCATTATGGTTAAAAAAGATATTTTGTGTATGATTCTTTTTATTAATTAAATGTACATTTCAATTTTAGTTTTTCTGTCGTTTACTATGATTCCTTGAACTGAATGAAAAGGATGTGAATTTGTGTGTATATACATACATACATATATATAATGAAGGTGACGTAATAATAATTATTGATGAAGAAGAAAACAAAAAGGAGGAAAGTGCATGGAAGCTGCATTTGTTCCAACTTATTTAACAGTGAACGAGACTTGTAACGCATTCCTTCCTTTCCCCGACCAAACACTTCCTTCTCTGATCTCTCTTCTCTTCCATGGCGACTGATCCTCGAGATGTACCACATGCCACCCATGTCCAATACGCTACGGACGAGGATGATAGCCAGCATGAAGATGGAGGAGGAGAAGAAGAAGACGAAGAAGAAGAAGAAGTAGAGAAGGAGGAAGAAAGTTCGCGCAGTTGCAGAAATACCTTATTCATGCGTGGTGGTTGGGGGGGTGGCCGTAGAACAGGCGGTGGTAGATGGTTGTTAGGGCAAGTGTTGGACCCGAAAGCTAAATGGATTCAAGAATGGAATAGGGTTTTGCTTCTAGTTTGTGCGACGGGACTCTTCGTAGATCCTCTCTTCTTCTATGCTCTATCTGTTAGTGATACATGCATGTGCGTTTACATTGATGGTTGGTTCGCCATGACTGTGACAGTTCTTCGCTGCATGACGGATGTGTTGCACGTCTGGAACATGTGGTTGCAGCTTAAAATCGCCAACAAACCATCTATTAGCTTTAGTATTGGCCGTGATAGCGGTGGCGGTGGACCACGGTTCAGTAGCCCTAGGTCGGTGGCCCTGAGGTACTTGAAAGCAAAGGAAGGATTTTTCTTTGATCTATTTGTTGTTCTTCCTCTACCACAGGTAATTAATTAATTATCGAGAATTTACTTATTTCTTGTTAATAAAAATAAAAATAAAAATACTAAGATTATAATCCAACATACATTTATTTTCCTAAAACATCCCTAATTTATAGATATTAAGACAAATGTTATATGCGGATAAATATAATTAAATAAAGATATTTAATGAAAACAAAAATCAAAAAAGAAATCATGGAAGGATCTTGTCAAGTAGTGTAATCAGAGTCAACAAATGGTTACGTTATTTTTGGATTTATGCATGCAATATATATTCTGGGGAATACGTAGCAGAGTCTCCATGTGAGCTAGCCATCCATGTCCTTTTGTCGTTTAAGCAAAAGGGTATTTTGGGAAATATCTAAAATCAAAGGGTACAAATAATATACACTTAAATACTTTTATCTATAATCATTATATTTATTGCATATTTTATAGTTTATAACTATCGTCACAAATATAACGTAAATAATTATAGTAATCCATCGATATTAAATAAATATAATAAAAATATTCGAAGTGATATATCATTTTCGTTCTTTATTTTATATTTATAATAATGTTATGTGATTTTTAAATTTTTTATAAAATTAACAATTTTCATTATAAAAATAATGATATTTTTATAGTTCACTTATAATAAACTTAAATTAGACTTTGAAAAAAATCTAAAATAATTTTTTTAAAATTGTAAAAATGTTATTTTAATAAATATTTTTTAAAAATTTATTTTTTTAATTTTTCAAAAAATATATGATATTTTTATAAAATTTCTTTCGATAAATTTCAAAAAAACCGTGAGTTTTAACGTGTTTATAAATTATGATAAATTCAAAAATATGATATAAATATTATATAAATATACGATTTTTTTAAAAAAAAGTATTTTAAACACATTCAATTCAATATCTGTAATATAAAAATCAATAACTAAAATTAAAAAATAATTGAATATAGGATTTAATTAATAGTATAATATTGATTAAGTAACGATGAATATATATATATATTGCAGATAATACTGTGGGTGGTGATTCCATCACTATTAGAAAGAGGATCAGTGACAGAAGTAATGACAGTACTGTTGATCATATTCCTGTTCCAATATCTCCCAAAAATCTACCATTCGGTTTTTCTGCTTCGACGAATGCAGAATCTTTCTGGCTATGTTTTTGGAACTGTCTGGTGGGGAATTGCTCTTAATATGATTGCTTACTTTGTTGCTTCTCATGTGAGTTCTTTTCATTTCTTCATCCATCTTAGCGCTTACCTGGAATATTCTCTTAGCTCAAATACATAACCTTCCATGTTGCCTTTTTCTGGGTGCAGGCAGCGGGTGCATGTTGGTACTTGCTAGGGATCCAAAGGACTGCAAAATGCTTGAAAGAACAATGCAGAGAGACAGAGGGTTGTGGGCTGAGGTTATTGTCATGCCAACAGCCTATCTATTATGGAGCAACAAGCAATTTAAGAGATGGAGGAAGGCTTGCATGGGCTGATAACAGGGTTGCTAGAGCTACATGCTTAGATACTACTGATAATTATGATTTTGGTGCTTATAAATGGACCGTCCAACTTGTTACAAATAACAGCAGATTGGAGAAAATACTCTTCCCTATCTTTTGGGGCCTCATGACCCTCAGGTATTAGTTACAGATCATAATTATCGATAAATTATATGACAAAGATAGTTCTAGTTCTTTTTGAAATCATAATATAAATCTTTAAAAAATATCAAAATTTGATCTTTGGGTAATTCATCTTTTTGAGTATTAACGTTTGTGTTATGAACAGCACTTTTGGTAATCTGGAGAGCACGACAGAATGGTTGGAAGTCGTCTTCAACATCATTGTTCTCACAAGTGGGCTACTGCTAGTCACCATGTTGATAGGCAACATAAAGGTAACAATGTCTCCTACGATTGTTTTCAATGATTTGATCGATTATTAATTTAATTAATAAATAATACGATCAATATGGATGAAGGTTTTCTTGCATGCAACGACGTCGAAGAAGCAAGCAATGCAGTTGAAGATGAGGAACATAGAGTGGTGGATGAGAAAAAGACAATTACCACAGGAGTTTCGCCAGCGCGTCCGCAACTACGAGAGGCAGCGCTGGGCGGCGATGCGCGGTGTGGATGAATGTGAGATGACAAGTAACCTCCCTGAGGGACTTAGGAGGGACATCAAGTACCATCTCTGTCTTGATTTAGTTAGGCAGGTAACATTTTTCGTCCAGTGTCCGTGTTCTTAACGATCTGCATAAGAATATTGCTGGGATTAGTTACCCGAGATTAGTATCTCCCTATTCCAGGTACCTCTATTCCAGCACATGGATGACCTAGTCCTGGAGAACATCTGTGACCGTGTCAAGTCCCTCATCTTCACAAAAGGAGAAACAGTAAGTTCTAATATACAAGGTTTACCATATTTTACATAATTTTTCTATTTCCTTTCAATTTATAAAGAGATATCGGGATTTAAATCCGAATATTCGGAACCTTCGATGTAGATAACAAGAGAGGGAGACCCGGTGCAAAGAATGCTATTTGTGGTGAGGGGTCATCTACAAAGCAGCCAAATATTAAGAGATGGAGTGAAAAGTTGCTGCATGTTAGGACCCGGAAATTTCAGCGGAGACGAGCTATTATCATGGTGTCTAAGACGACCTTTTATAGAACGATTGCCGCCATCTTCATGCACCCTCGTGACCCTGGAAACCACCGAGGCATTCGGCCTGGAAGCCGAAGATGTCAAGTACGTAACACAGCATTTCAGGTACACATTCGTCAACGAAAGAGTGAAAAGAAGCGCTCGATACTATTCACCTGGGTGGAGAACATGGGCTGCCGTAGCCATTCAGTTGGCTTGGAGAAGGTACAAGCACCGCCTCACGCTCACTTCTCTGTCCTTCATAAGACCCAGAAGACCATTGTCGAGGTGCTCTTCCTTGGGCGAAGATAGGCTAAGGCTTTACACCGCCTTGTTAACCTCTCCGAAGCCTAATATCGATGATTTCGACTTCTGAAGAACATGTTCATCATTTTGCTTTCATGCTCTACACAATAATAAAAACCTTTCTTTCAATAATGTCATTCTAAGCAACCTTTTTTTAAAATAGATGTTTTGATATAACTTTGAATATAATTTTAATTTTTTCACATAAATTAATGAAATATTTAATTATTTTTATAAATTAATGAAATGAAATAACTAAATTAATTTTAGTTATTTTAATAAACAAAAAGCTAAATTATATTATCTGGTTACATTTAAAGTTAATATTTAGAGGTTTAAGATTCTTTTAGTTTTTAGAGGTTTATAAAGATTCGCTTTTTCTATTTATTTTGAATATTTTTTTATTTAATTATTAATTTAAATATTATTGTAATCAAATATTTTAATTTTAAATTAATATTTAAATATTAACAACTAATAATCAAAATAATTAATAATTATTATTATAACTATTAATTTTATCCAACATCATTTAAATTTGAAATGAAACCAAACTAGTGCGCTCACTATTTATTATTACTTAATAATTCAATCAATCAAAAAATTAAAATGTAACATAAAAACCATCATTATTTACATATAATATTTCAAAATCATATCATTTCGGTAGATATTATCGGGTTTAATTTTTTAATTTGTAATCAATTCAATTTAATTTTAATTTATTTACTTAAATATTTTGATTTTTAATAGAATTATTTTTGAATTTAATTTAAATTTAATAATATATACATATATATATGTGGGGGATACATACATACATACAAATTATCACTTATAACATAAAAATAGTATAATATATCCGTCCATGATACTAAATTATTAATAAATATAAGCTACACCGGTCGACCAGATAATATAATTATATTTTGTTTTATTGTTAATTAATTAATCCTTGCATACGTGTACTATATTGATGATTAGTTCCAGGGCACAAACTTATTTTAGGGCGATTGACGTATTTGGTGTAAAAAACTTTTTAAATTGCGCTTTTAGGATGAAAACAGAAAAAATTCCCATTTTGGTGTTTTTATACAAAAGTCAATATACATATTTTAAGTATTTGGTTTTTAGCCTAGTATTTATAAGATTTTAACTTTTCTCCCTAGAATCTTTTATTTTATACAAATTAGTCCAAAATAGTTTTTTATTTTCAAAAAA
>CANYBF010243780.1:0-21308 GCA_948192965.1 Dalechampia spathulata | reverse complement strand
AAACAAGAAAGCCAACATAGAGACGGATAACCTCTAATCCTCGTGGGATCGATATCATACTACAATAACCTGTATGCTTGCAGTTGAGTAGTGGTAAAACTACTGTCGCATTTCGCACTGTCGCATTTCGCAGCGATCATACCTTATGGGCATACAGGATGACATAAAAGACCTTATTGGGAATGTCACCCTTTCGGCTTATATATAGGAAACCATGTCATATGCCCGTAGAGCTTGAACATCATACATATTGGGTAGTGAAATAGTCTAACATATCTATGGATGATGCAGGAATCCATAGGAAATTACAATTGCAAGAATTGGAGGAGATACGGACCAATGCTTATGACCATACAAGGAGCTACAAGGATAAGGCATAGGAGCTTCATGATAGAAAAATTTAGCATAAAGAATTTCATGTAGGGCAGAAGGTGTTTCTCTATAATTCCAGACTAAATTTATTTCCAAGGAAGCTGAGGATGAAATACATAGGACCTTTCATGGTTCAAAAGATTTTTCCCTATGGTGTAATTGAAATTCAAAGCCTTGACTTAAAGAAGCAGTTTAAGGTTAATGGCCATCGCCTCAAGTCATTCTATGAGGGATTTGACAATTGCTCAATATGTCCAATCATGTTGATATAACTTATGATTATGTAGAATGAGTAAGAAGTCAAGCTTAAACTTTAAAAACCAGAACTATAAATTTCCCTTCTTTTTATTTTTTGAGTTTTTTTAGGATGTGTGTTATGTCCATAAGGCTTCTTGCAAGTTTTGTTTTTATTTACTTCAATTAAAAGAGTTTTTACCTTTCACTTAGGTTGAATTTTACTGATGGGTTTGTTACAAAAGAAGGACAAAGCACCTGGCTTTGAATTCTATAGACTGGGGATGATTGTGGTCATAAGAGAAAGAGTGTTTCGTAAGACCAAGATGGTCAAAGGAGCTTCTCATGTGCCCATACCACCACCATTAATAGTAGGTCCTACCAATGCTGTTGTCTTGGAAGCAATTAGTGAACTCCACCAGAAAATTGATGAGCTTCTTATCCTTTATGCATTACTTCTGCCTGCATTTGTGCTACTATGCACACATTGGGACAATATGTCTTAAGTATGGTGGGGGGATGTTTACATTACTGTTTCTGCTATTTTTTTTATTGCATGCTTGTGGTTGGATTTTTCAGGTTTTTGATCCTTTGGTAGGTCTTGATCCAAAAAATTTTTGCAAATTGCTGCCATATTTATTCTTGTTTATGTCTCATTTTATTCTGTTTAAATTTAGTTTATGCCTGTATTTGACCAAACCTCTTTCAAAACTTTATGCTATTGGAGTTGATGTTATTTTCTAGTTTTCTTAGTATGTTCTATTTTGATGGTTTATTTAAATTTTCAGTAATATTGACTGAGTCCTTTGTGTTTGCTTACAAAAGTTATTGCGCCTTATTTAAGAATAAAAATCATGTTGGTATTTGGAAATCTTATTTTTGTTTTGCTTATATTTCTTGCCTGACTATATTTGTACCAGGATCAAAAAAGAAAAAAGAAAAATTAGAGAAAAAAGAGAAATAAAGTGTTAAAAACCTACATTTGGCCAGTTGTATGTGGTACGACACTTATAGCCCCTTAAGCGACTTGTGTATGGAGTAGCCAATGTAGGGAGAACTTACCATCTTATAGGCCATTTTTCAGTTCACACAATGACAACATGAATTTTATTTTTACCTTTACCGATTGAAACTAGGTGGATTAGGCCTAGTTTTATCTTAAGCTGATTTATGAATGGAGTCATTGGCAATGGCAGAGTATCCCCCTCGGGCCCTTTATGATCTCAATTTGAATAATTCCTGGCTTATGAATTTTGCAATTGACTAGTTAAAAAATGTAGGTTGGGTAATGGATGCTTAGCAAGATGAAATAAGTTCTTTTTACCAGCTATATTATGAACTTAGTTTGAATAAAATGGCAAAGCAATGGTTTTTTATGGTTAACTTTTTAGATTTGTATTGAAAATTACTCGATGGTTAAATTTTCTTGATGAATGATCTTGCTAGAAAAAATTAGGAAATGGTATTAATTTCTTTTTACTATCTATTTTGTTTAGGGATGGTTCTGTTGTGGGCATAAGTGAGATAATCTTATAGGCATATGAATGCTTGAGGGCAATCATTGAATAAGTATGGAGGTATTTGATCAAATGTCAAAACATCATATTTTATGCCCACAAACTGCCCATTATAGCATAGGAAAGTTGTTAGAATGGTTGACTTGTGTACATTTTGTATTTTATAAGTCAAAATGATGAGTTTAGGAAAACATGCTTAAATGGGAGATTTTAGAGCTAATTTGGATTTTGGAGTTTCGGGACACCACTTGCGGGCATAAGACTGGCCAAAATAACTTGACAAAGCTGCGTTTTGGAGAGTTGAAAGAAGAAGAAATTGAGATAAGTTCAAACTCCTGCAAGCTGAATGTTGATAAGGCTTGCGGGCATAAGAGAGACCAAAAAGACATCACTTGGCTAGTTTTGAAGAGTCGTACGTAAAAGAGTTTGGCAAGCACTTAAACTCTTTTAGCTTGACAGAAAAGAGATTAAGAAGGAATTGAACTCTTATATCTAAAGATTAAGATCACTATTTATCCTGTTATTTTTATTTACCTTCCTCCTATAA
The DNA here is from genome assembly GCA_948192965.1 of Dalechampia spathulata. NCBI lineage: Eukaryota > Viridiplantae > Streptophyta > Magnoliopsida > Malpighiales > Euphorbiaceae > Dalechampia > Dalechampia spathulata. Next base: position 18,638 of record CANYBF010243780.1, on the reverse strand, counting down.
ATTGGAACATATGTATGAGGAAAGGGGTTCTAATTTTTAGTTCGGCTATTACTTTATTTTTCCTAGAACATTGTTTTAATTTATTTTTCATTCAATTCTAGTTTTTAATTTCATTTTTTAATTTTTTATTTTATTTCACCAATGATGCAAGGCTAGGCGACTTATTTTTCCTAATTGGAAGCAATTCAAATTATTCATTAATAATTATGTAAGATCTAAATGATCTAAATTCCGTTGACAAAATACTATTATCTTTAACTCTAAATTTTGTAGAACCATTGCTGTTCTTAGTGCATGTAATATAAGGCCTGTTGCATATCTCTAAGTTCTTGCACATAGCTAAGTGGGTTGTTTGATATGAAAACGTCACTCGACTTGCTAGAGTGGTAAAGTAAGATGCTATCCTTGTTACGACATGTTGTGGTATTTCTTATAGGTGAGAGGATCTAGTTTGAACATAAGGGATGCTGGGTCGCAACTATTAATTAGAGTCAAGTCTTCCTAATTCTTAATGTAATTTTGGGCTGACTTGTGAGAATCTTATTCCACTGTATCTATCCTGGGATTAGAGGCATTTCATAGAGCTTGTTTCATAGTGCCTTACAAATAAGGGAATATTATGCATACGAGACTGGCTCCGCAAACGACAATCGGCTTAGTGCCATTATTGCCATTGGACTATTAATGAATCAATGATCATATTTGGTTAATGAATACTTGAGGCTTCCGGGTGGGAGAATTTCTCATTATTAAATTTCCTTTATTTTATTTTACTTGTTTCTTCATAGCTTAGTTAATTTTTGATTCCCTTCATTTATTTTTAATGCAAAGAATTAAGGAAGTTGAAATCGTCTCTGTGGGATTCGACCCCTACTTCCACTGCTACAAAATCATAGTGCCTACATGCTGGTAGTAAGGAATTAATTTGACGGAAGCGATAACCGATCATGCATGTTATGTTTTCATTTTATTGATGACTGTATCCATTGGTGTTGTTATTGTCTTTTCTTTGGAAATATGTTAGGTTAATAAGTTGTTATGTTATATTGGATGTTTATGTATTAGTCATACCTAATTTTTCTTGTCAATCTTCTCATGTTATATGATTAAAATTTATCGTATGTATTAGCTTTCCAAATGCATGCAATCCAAGTTACTACCTTTGCTGATGTGTTTTACGTATTAAAGAATTGCTTATGGTGAAATTATAAGGATCATGACTGCCTATAGTTCTGATTCAAGTTCTTATAAATCAAGGGAAAAAATTGCTATAGGATTTATTTAGTAAAAATGAATGGATTTATTTATTTTCCATCATGATGATGATAATGATGATGATGATGCATTAATTTTTAAAATTTTCATTCTATTTAATTTAAATTTTATTATCATTCTTTTCATATATCATATTTGTACTCTTTATCTATTCCATCGGTTGGTGAAAAGTTTTATATAAGTTTTTAAAAAAATTAAAATAGCAACCAATTAACTATACATTATAAATTCATTGTAAATCTTTTTTTAAAATTTACCCATAAATAAAATAACAAAAAATTACTTTTCATTACAAATCGATCATAATTTCTATTTTAATTAAGCAACAAAATTTTACAAATTAACAATAGATTTTATCCTTAATCCTCCTATTTTCTCACAATTCTCACAATGTTTGCAAAAGAATACATATTACATTAAATTGTTGACTAGTACAAACCACTTTCTATTACCTTTATTGTTATCTTTCATAGACTAAAATGTCCACTATAAGCATACATATGTCAGAATTGAGAACAAAATCAACTTCAGTTTCAGGAATAAATTGTTGGATAACCTGGTCAACGCAATGCTTTAAAAGGTACAATTCATCCCATATATAATACTTAATGGCGTTATTTCTGATTCAATCCTTTTCATTCCAAGATAGCTCTTCTAGACAAGTCATGATAACAATGAAATTAACAATATCATCATGTGAAGGGGATTTTTTAGGGGCATATAATACAAACTCGTTAGGAAATTCATTGTAATCCTTGTCACACCTGGCCCATACCCAAGAGGACATGCTCCCGTGGCACAGACAGCGGACCCTAGAAGAAGACCGATGCCTACACCATAAAGGATGCATCATGAAGATGTCGTATGGGGACACATCCCTAAACTTAATGGTGGTGCAGTAAAAGTAGCGTGATGTTCTATAATACCCTGGATAACCTGGCATACACTCAAGAGATACGACCATAGATAATTCTGCAACTTAAATATATATAACTTGTTATAAATTCTTACAACAAGTGAGTGCATACATTAATCACCACCAAAAGCTATACAACTACTGCCTCACTAACTACATAACCAAAAAGGAGTCGGAGTATGCCTCAGGAGTCCCGTACCACGTCAAGATTTGGTTGTCTCAGCTGACGACCTCTAATCCTTTTCTCTTCGCTCACCCGAGGGCTCTGAACCTACGTTCATCAAATAACAAACGCTAAGATAAACTCAGTGGTGCTAGAAATATAGATATACAGACATATATCACAAATAATCAATCATATAACCATATCGTCAAACTGACACAAGAGAACATGCAGCATGTATATCAGTATGAATGCATTCTCTCTCATCTGTTCTCTATTTTCACTCTGATTTTCCTGTCATTATGCACATTCCTTTTGTACACATTGGGTCCCGATAGGTACCGATACTCATCTCTCAAAGGAGGCCATATAACTGTGGAGTGCTCAGCACTCATTCCCTACTATAGGTCTTGAGACTCATCTCCCTTCTCGGGAGGTTACTTATCTAATGATTCCTAAAGGAATCCCATGATCATTGTTGACCCAGTGTGCCCAGAGCTGAGCTCTGCCCTCTTTTCTCGCTTTCTTTTCTCTCTTTTCCATTCCTCATTCATCGCCATGCATGTCATCACTTCATTCAAACAAATACCCCTCATACCATAAAAGATGGGACATTTATCACATCATCAAGCAAGGAAGACATCAAATCCAAGCATCAACATATCATAGCAAAATGATACCATACGAATTACATGCCTAGACTAGATTCAAGTCTCAAGGCAATAGTACTAAGCCAAAAAGGTGGCAAGAAATACAAAGCTAGCACTAACCTAACAATCAAACGGCTCCTCATGTAAGCCTCTAACCCTGTCTCAAACAATCTCTATCTTTTATTCCTCATCCTCACACTTCCAAAATGCTTAGGGACTCTAACTGAAATGTTTGGTAGGGTTTAAGAGGGTTTTAGTTGAAGAAAAGGAAAGAAACTAAGTAAAAATGTTAAGTCATAACCCTTAAAAGGTCAAACTTAAGTCGGGTATGGCCGTACGGATATTGGTACGCTCATACCGAACTAAGGCTTCTGATGCACACAATTCCTGCGAGTAATGGTACGCCCATACCCCATTCAATACACCCGTACGTCCTTGATTTCCTGACAAACCCAAATTCTTGCGAGTTTGCGTCCGGCCGTACCACCTTCTGGTACGCCCGTACACCCTCCAGGACCTAAAATCTCTGTAGCTCCCCTGTTACGTGCATCCGTACAGCTATACCGTACGCTTGTACCACAACTTAAAACCCTAAACTATGCCTCTTAGCAAGCCTAAATGGCAAGATCCTTGTCACAACCTCCCTTGCTAACCCTATCAACACTTCCAAAACATACCTAAACATATATCATAGTCGTCCCTCATCCAACCGAGAAGACATGCGTCTTAATAAGGCGACGACACACGAGCAACTCAATTAGATCCATATATTTCAAGTCATACAAACACCAACACAAAACCATCAACACATACTCATACACATATCAAGAACGCATTCAATCCTACCATTCATCTACTCATACATACATAAATGCATAACTCTTAGGGTCTCTAATGCGGGTGTAACAATCCTCGGGTGGTTCTAAATGTGGCAGCTTACTTAAATGATTAGCTACTAGATTTTCCAAACCCTTCTTATCTTGTACCTCTAAGTGAAATTCCTGTAGTGGCAAAATCCAGTGAAGTAATTACAGCCTAGCTTCCTTTTTCTTCAATAAGTATCTAAGAGCTACATGATTTGAAAATATAATCACTTTAGAACCAAGCAAATAGGAACATAATTTATCAAATTAAAAAACTATAACATATAATTCCTTTTCAGTTGTTGAATAATTACATTGAGCACTGTCTAACGTCCTTGATGCATAGCTTATCATATGTAGATCTCTTGTAATTCTTTAGCTGAGTACAACTCCTACCGTATAATTACTTGTGTCGCACATAATTTTGAACAATAGTTTCCAATTCGACGGTTGCATCACAAGGGCAAAAATTAACATCTCCTTCAACTAGTCAAAGGCCTTCTTGCAGGAATCGTCAAAAATAAATTCAACTTCCTTTTGTAAGAGTTTGCAAAGTGACTGAGCAATCTTTGAAAAACTTTTTATGAACCTCTTGTAAAGAGCTACATGACTAAGGAAAGATCAAACTCCCCTCACACTTGTGGGGTATGTAACAATTTAATAATATTTATTTTTCTTTGTGTACTTCGATACCTTCCTTTGAAATAACATGGCCTAAAATAAGTCCTTGATCCACCATAAAATGACATTTCTTATAATTAAGAATCATGTTCTTTTCAATACAACAATATAACAGCTTGGCCAAATTGTCAAGGCACTCATAGAATAAATTACCATAAATAGTAAAATCATCCATAAAGACCTTAATGATGTTTTCAACAAAATCTGAAAAAATACTTACCATACAATGGTAAAACATGGTTAGTGTAATAAAGAGTCCAAACGACATATAATTAATAGTGAAAGTTTTAAATAGACATATAAACATCATTTTCTTGGTCCTCGGGTACAACTAGGATTTGGTAAAATCCAATGTACCCATCTAAACAGTAATAATGTGTACAACTTGCCAAGCGTTCAAGAATTTGGTTAATAAGTAGAAGTGGAAAATGATCTTTTTACATAGCATAGTTTAATTTTCAGTAATCAATACAAACCTTCCATCCATTTTGAACACGAGTGGGTACCATCTCACCATCCTTGTTTCAGACCATGGTAATCCCTATTTTCTTTGGTATAATATATTCGAGCTTACTTATTGGATATTAGAAATTTGAAAGATCATACAATATATGGTGCATACATGTCGACAGGCTAATCCCTTTAATGTCAACTATCATCCATCTGATGGCTTCTCTGAACTTTTTCAACACTCATACCAATGCATTCTCTTTAGCTTCACTTAGCTTAATTTAAAAAATCATTGATAGTATTTTACCTTTGCCTAAAAAAACATATTTCAAGTGATTAGGCAGTAGTTTAACTTTAAGTTGGGTACCTACAAAATTAAACAAGAAATTTTAGTATGAGGGTTGTTTAATATTCAACTTGGTTCAATTTTTGGCTCTTTATCCAAATTATCAATGGCTTCCAATAAACTATCTTTCAAAATAAATGAATCTTTACAATATTCAGCATTGTTCAATGCCAAACACAGCTCATCCTCCTCATCAATCTTGAAAATTTATTGAACAAGTGGCTCAATTGCATATATGGTATAAACATTATAAACTTTGAGATGGTATTTCACTGTGTTATATATATTGAATTTAATAACCTCCTTATCAATGTTCCTTCATGAACATTGATCTTAGTTTGAGCAATTGTTAGGAATAGCCTTCTTAAAAGAAGATTGAATGATCTCAAAGACATCTTGCTACCCATCTGCATAATGTAGAAGTCTGTAGGAAAAATAAGCTCGTTAACATGTACTAAAATGTCCTTTAAAAGTCTAATAGGGTAAATCATAGACCTGTTCGCTAACTGTATCATAAATCTAGTCTTTTTTAGAGGTCCTACATTCAAGGAACCATAAACAGATGAAAGTATAATATTTATTGATGCTTCTAAATCACACATTGCATTTTTCATACCAATGTCTTTGATTTTAATGAGGATCGTAAATATGCCCTTATCATTACATTTAAGCAGTATTTTCCTTTGAATGATGGATGATATACTTTCATTGACACTCAATTTTTAAAACCCAATTAATTTCTTTTTATTTATGAATAAATCCTTAAGGAATTTTATGTACTTGGGCACTTGCTTAATTGCATCAAGTAAAAGTATATTAACTTAGACTTTTTGAAAGGTTTCTATAATCTCCTTCTCCTCCCTTTCTCTTTTCGATTTTTCCAATCTCTCAAGGAAAGGAAACAAAATTAATGTTGGTTTCTTTTGAATTGATTTTTTACTTCCTTTAATTTTCTCCAACCTAGAATTTTTAGTCTCTAGCTCCTTTTCTTTATCAAGTTTTGGTTTCTTGGTAACACTTTTTGGTAAAATTGTATCACTTCTTAGGGTCATCGCACTCATATTTTCCTTTGGATTAACTTCTACTTGAGATAGGAGCTTTCCTTTGGATTCTAATTTGCCTACTGGTGTTGCAATTTGAGAAACTTGATTTTATAGATTTTTAAATATGGTTTTGATAGCCTATTGGAATTGCTAAGTGTTAGTCACCAAAGTCTTAATCATATCCTCTAAAGACATACTTGAAGATTTTTATCGATTAGAACATTATTGGAAATTAGGATGCTAGTTCCTATAATGCAGATTCAAATGATCACACCAACCCAAATTATACATTTTAGAGAATGGATTCTACTTCCATTGAGGCAGACCTGAGAATCCTCTAGCTGCATTGCCTTGTTTCTCATTCTCTTCTTGAATCGATGGGCATATATCAATGGGATGGTCATTCTACATGCATATCTAACATGCCCTTACTGGTTTAAAGTTTATCACTAAATCTTGCATTATAATAGTAAGTTGTGAGATTTATGACTCAAAGTTTAAAGCACTTACCTCATGAAGGTTTCTTTGTAGATCTCACTTGTTACTGAATTATTATGCATTAATTACCATGATAGTTATTAAGTCATGTACATCTTGTGATGTTTTATTTATAATTATGCCACTACGTGCTACACCCATAATTTTTTGCTTAATTGGCAGCAATCCCTCATTAAAGTATTTGATAAGGTTTTGTTTGATAATCCCGTATTGGGGACATGAAGTGCATAGCCTTTTGTAGCATTCTTAGTACTCATGAAGGCTCTTAATAGCTTTCTATTTTATTACATAAATTTCTCTATGGATTTGAGTAACTCATTTCATAAGAAAAAATTTATCCAAAAATTATCATGTCGTCTTATTCTAAGTGATAATAGTTTTAGATGGTAAGTAATACAACCAGTCTTTTGCCACTTCTGCAAAAGAAAAAAAGGAAAGTCCTTAGTTTGATTTATTCTAAGTTTACACCTTACAATTTCATGTCATTACACACTACATAAAATTATTTCAAATGCTTATAAGGATCTTCATTTTCTAAGCCTTTAAAAGTGGGTAACAATTGTATAAGTCTATATTTTAGTTCCAAGGGAATTATTATGTCCTCATAAGCGATACACAATGGGGTTTGGTTTATTGGAACGATAACCATTTATCATAATATCTACTAATTAAAAACCATGATAACTTCATGATGCTTTCATTATCCATATTATTCTCACTAGCTATTTCCTCAAAGGTGCTCGAACTCTTTGATACATAGGCTAATTTTCCATTTTTCACCTCCTTCCTCAACCTTTTCATAGTCTTTTCAATTTCTGTATCAAAGCTTAAGTTACCTATGAAAGATTGAGTCATAAAATAAATAATCAAAGAACATTAGTCGACCGTTCTTGGCAATAGCATGAAAATTTGATTAAGTGTTAAATCTGTCAAATTAATTCCTACTTTTAATTATAGAAAAATAAATAATTTTGTAGTAGTGAAAGAAGGATTAATCCCATAGGGACATAATGATCCTTCAATTCTTTGTGAGAAAATAAAATTAAAAATATTTCATAATCGAAGAAAAATAAAAATAATTAATAAAATTAAATTTTAGAAAATATTAATATAGAAAACTTCCTAACCGAAAACTATAAAATATTCATTATCAAAACATGATCACTGATTCAAATATAATCCAATGGTAAATTCACTAAGCTGTTTATAGAATACTGAAGAAAAGCTTCACACATACCAATTCTTCTTTAGGATTAAGATGACCAGGAAGTAGCTCTACAATTGCCTCTAGTCCCTGAATAGACACGATGGAAATAGATTCACATTTAGTCTTTTAGAAACTGCATAAAGAATTAGAAGAATCTGACTCAAGTTAACATTTAAGACCATGTTTCTTAATATTCAAACTAGATTGCTAAAAGTCACAAAGAAATTTAAACATCTTTTACCATGCTTAACACTATTGCTACTCTAGTCAAGTGACAATTTTGGATCAAATAAATCACATAACAATATGTAGAAATCAAACATGTGCAGCAGGTCTTATTTACATACTTTCAAGAACTACAATGGTTTTATGATTTGTTGAATTAAAGCAAATAATGAAATACCATTGGAATTAAATCCATTTTAATCTCACATGATTCTTGATGAATTATTTATGTTGCTTCATTAAGAATAGAAATTTCCTAGCCAAGCATCATTGGTAATAATACAAAAAATTAGATAAGAGATGGAAAGAAATGCTTAAATTGATTAAAGAAAAATAGAATAAATGTTTTTAATTTCTAAAATTTTTCACCCTCTATAATAAGAACTAGCCTCCTATTTATAGAAATGGAAAAAACTAATAAAATAAATAAATAATAACTAAGATAACATTCTTATCTTCTCTTCATCCTTTTTAATCTAATGCCTAGCTAAAATTCAAAATTTAAACTTAAATAGCTTTGATTACTAGACGTCAAAGATTTTTGTTCTTTTTGTGCCCGTAAACCATGGCTATAAGTCCTTGTATTTTGCCTTCTGATCAAAATCGAGGTAAAAACACCATTTTAACTATCTTTTTACTTTTCACTATTTTTACCTGCAAATTACAAAAACAAGACCAAGTCAATTCCAAGATTATTGAATGAATCAATACTATACATGTACTCATAAATAAATCATGCAACATTATCCATATTAAGGCATAAACATCTTCCCGTAGGCTAATCATCAAAATTTCATCATATTATGCCTTAAGCTAAGCATTTATCAAAATTGAATATACAAGAAATACCAATTTTAATCACCATCCTCAATCCTAAAGTTATAATGAAGAAATCAGTCAAGAAATTTTGAAAGGAGGAAAGCAGATCTTAGAATAACTTAATTGTAGCAAAATTACAAAGGTGTAAAAATTCTAAAAATTTTGATCAAACTTCAAATTGCTCTATCAAAAATCAGAAAAATAGGAAAAAATAATTGCAACATTCATAACACATCCCTCCCTCATACTTAAAATCACATTGGCCTAATATAACATAAAACAATAACAACATACAAGAAAAGGATAGAAAGTTGTAAGTATTGCATGTTATTACGATACTGCTGTGAAAGACTTATTGTTGCATCTCAATAGAGTGATGTAGCTCACAAACTTCTATGTCCAAGTTATCAAGTCTAATGATGATATGTAGATTAGCTTCTTCTATGCTAGCTGATAGTTTGTCTACCTTTGTATGCACAATAATTCTTCTAATAAAGATGGTTTAATAGCTTCTGCAAGCTTTGGCTATATAGTAAGGGCAATTTCTAATGCCAGCTTCCCCTTCTTGAATACCTTATTTTTAATCAGCATTATTGGTCTTGGTGGACAGAAATTGAATTTGGATGCTTCTTGCTTCTTGCATAATAAACTCATTTCATCCAAGCTCACTTAATCCAAAGGTAAAAGATCAAAGACTTTATATAGATTATTGGATGAAACATCAAATAATTTGAATCAGATGGCTAAATGTATGATAACATGCCCCAAAATCAGCCATTTGGAGGCTACTATTACTTTTTTGATTTATGCTACAATGAAACTGTTGACCTTGACTTTTCACCATCGTGCAATTTCAGGCTTTTGTTGATTCGGTTCGGTCTTAGTCCCCGTATCAACCCCGATTATGCACATAGGCCTCTATAGGCTTCCCTTGGGTATTCTGGTGTATAGAATACATCAGAGCTAGTGGGGCCCACCACGGTGCCTGGCAGGGCCCACCACCCTCATTTCTCTATTCTGAGTATTCTGTACATGCAGAACACCCTTCATTGTTGCCTACGTAAGGCAAACCACTTGAAATGCAAAATATCGCATTTAAGGCATTTGGCACTATTTACCATGAATAGTGCATCAGTGGAACCCACTACCTTTACTAGCTATCCTGGATGCTCTGTACACACAGAGTATGCCTTATTACTGCCTACGCAAGGCAGAGCTTGCAAAATGCAGAATGTTGCATTTTGGGCCCCAAACATTATTCATCATGAATAGTGAACATGTGGGGCCCACTACTTTTAATCAACCTATTCTGTGTATTTTGTACTTACAGAATACATTTTCCAATTGTCTTACGCAAGGCACAATGCTTCGCATCATAAATGCCATATTCCAGGCCCACTACCCCTATTAGCCTATTTTATGTATTCTGTACTTACAAAATACATTTCACGCCTGCCTACACATAGTAGGATATACAGAATGCAAAGTATCGCATTTTGAACTTAGGTCACTATTAACTATGAATAGTATATCGGCGGGGCTTGCTTCCCCCATTAGCATATTCTGTGTATCTTGTACTTACAGAATACGTTTCGCTGCTGCCTTACGCAAGGCACACCCCGTGGCATCCCGAATGCCACATTTCTAGGCCCATCATGCTATGGGGCCTGCCAAGTAGTTAGTGGGGTTCGCTTCCCACTATAGCTCACTTTGATGCATTCTATATGCACAGAACACATCCTACTTACTGCCTTACTCGAGGCAAAGCGTTTGGCATGCTATTTGCCACCTTATAGGCCCTTTTATGTTGTGGGGCCCATCAAGGTACTATTCACTATGAATAGTACACAGGTAGGGCCCGCCACCCGACTCAGCCTAACTAGAGTGTTCTGTGCACATAGAACACATTCCACTAATGCATACGCATACGACTCACGGCATCCCGAATGCCACATTTTAGCCCTAAAGGCTTGTTGGGCCCAAAACAGGCCCATTAAGCAAAACTAGATGTTCGGGGCCAAATTTGAGAAAACTTACAGTTGTAAAGTTTTTCGAAATGTTGTTTGCATCTTCCTGGACATATTGCACGCATCCCGTTCCACCCGTACGAGGCGGAGCACATAGGTTGAAAAGTGCAACATGCGTAGCGCATAGCCCTACTTCTCGGGATGAATTTGGAAAAACTTTGTTCTACAAAGTTGTTCCTTACATCAAATAACGCTTATAGGCTCGGGGCACACGTCTCGAAGCGACCATAGTGGGCCCTACATGATGGGTTCTAAACTATAGGCTGCGCATATAGACTTATGTACGTAGCATATAGGCTATGTGCTGCGCACATAGGTTTAAAAAATTTTCAAATTCGGGCAAAAATTACAAACTACCACGCCCAAAATTTACGCTATAAATATAGAGCTCATGGTTCATCTAAAGGAATTCGAAAATTGCCAAAAGGCAAGGTAAAACTCTGCCAAAATACCTCCATAAATTAATTTGGCCCCTAATTAATTAAATCACTTAGATTTATGGACTAAATTGGCTTAGTTAGGTTCCCTATACTTGGAAAGAAGCAAGATCTTGGAAGAAAAGCTACTGTTAAGAGGTAAATTTTTGATTTTTCCTCATTTTTCTTCCTTCTGCTTAATTTTTTGGGTCTATATACTGTGCATATAGACCTATGTGCACCACATGTAGCACATGTGTGGTTCACGTAAGAAACTCGCGTTTTTCTCCTGGTTTTCACCGGTTTTCTTCCCGATTTGGCCATTTCAGTGATGTTTAAGGCCTTCTCATGCCTTAAATGTCCTTGATCTGCATTAAATGAAGCCGGATTTTAAATAATTTTAACTTTAAAATTATTTTTCACGATTTGGATGTTAATCTATAAGCCAAAACCTAATTTTGGGTCTGATCTATCTAGATTGGGGCCGAATCTAAGGCTTCTGCTGAAAAATTTTTAATTTTTCTCACGTTTTTCAAACTATGTGCGCAACATATACATCTATGTGCACCACACATACCCTATGTGTGGCGCACATAGATCTCGATTTTCATAGAAAAACCCGGTTTTAACCCAAACCGCTTCGGTTTTGAATTTTCCAGCAACTCTAATAGCTTTTCCATGCACTTGGGGTTCTGGATCTATCAAAAATTGTCCAGATCTACTTGATTTTGGCTTTAAAATCATTTATTTCAATTAATTTCTCAATTAATTATTTTGTTCATCGAACCGGAGGCCGATTCATGCTAGAATTGAGGTACTGTCTTCATTAAAGTTGCTGGATTTTGTCTGTAGTTTGATTCTGTACTGACATATTTCATTTTTGTTCAGATTTACAAGCTATGTACGCCACACCTAGCCTATATGTGGCGCACATAGCCTACTGTGCGGCGCGCATAGTTCACATTTTTCTAGAAAAACTGTATTTCGGTCTGTATTTTCATCATATTTTGACATATCCAATGGTATTTGAGTCTCACAGTGGCTCAAGTATTCTAGATTTGTCATAAAAAAAATACATTTAATTAATTTTGGCCTCAAAATTAATTTTCATGATAAAAATTCCATTTTTACTCGTATAAAATGCGGTTTTGAAAGGATTGGATTTTAATTGGTTGAGGGGCTATCTCCAAAATATCCCAAGTAATGTTAGCACTCCCAATTAATTTTTCCATAATCGAATAAAATTATTTTACCTAAAATTATTTTTATTAAAATGAATTTTCACGATCCGGCTCGTGTTTATTCTCACAATTATTGCCTAATAATTGCTGGATTTTGACCCTTGGTTCATACTTTTAAATGGTATTGGACTGGTCAAATAAATCCAAAATTCATTTGCTACTAATGAATTTTATTTGTTTATTTTGCATATTAATCCATCGTGCATTTTGGATCGTGCAAAACCGAGAGGAATAGTACCCGAGAAGGAAGGGACGTTACTGAATGTCCCAAAATATGTATGCAAAGATATTTATGTAATAGGATAGGATTTATTATTGGTCTGTAATAATTCCCCCTATTTCCTGTGTGTATCCCCTATTTCCTCGATCCCTTTCGCGACCTTTATTATTTTTTATCGTGAATATTCTATATTTGCTCAAATATATTATGTCATTCATGTCACATGCCATGTCACATGACACATCACGCATTACTATGCATGCCATGCATATACTGAATGTCATAACATATTGTATTTTTATATACATATACATATAAATACGTAAATATGCAAATATGCCAATATGTAATCCAATACGCGCAATCAATCAATACACCTTGCCATGCATATATATGCCATGCCATGTCATATACTATGTCATGACGTATGCCATAACACATGTCCTACTCTATGTCATACACATACTATGTTAAATACACATTCACATACATACACTATGCCATGCCATGCATATGTCATGCCATACATCATTTAACATGTCATGCATATGGTATGCTACACACTATGCCATGTCATACATGTGCCATGCCATTCATCATCCCACATGCCATGCATATGGTATGCCATCCATAATATGCCATGCATATGGTATGTCATTCACTTCACATGTTATGCATAGAGTATGTCATCCATTTAACATGCCATGCCTAAGGTATGCTATACATTATGCCATGTCATGCATATGCCATGTCATACATCATTTTCACATGCCATGCATATGGTATGCCATACATTATACCATGTCATATGATACATCATTTCACATGCCATGTCACATGATACAAGCACATTCTACTATACATGCCATGCATATGCCATGTCACGCATCACTTCATATATCATGCATATGATATGCCATTCATCCCACGTATCATGCATACACTACGCATGCACTATGCATTTGCCAAACACTAAAACAATCCCTAAAATGTCAACGCATAACGTAATACGCTATTTGCCATAATATATGCTTACATATTAGGTTGCTATATCATGCATATAATATCTCATACATGCTCACATGACATGCATATGCCATGCTACTTTATCGTTATTTTGTATGTCATGCATATGCCATGCCATTTAAATGCCATATAGCTTTATATGTCATTTTACGTGTAACCTTGCAACGCCAAATCACATGTCACGCTGTGTGCTTACATTTACGCTAGTATGCTTGCCTGTTTAGGATTATTAATTACAACTATAATGGTAAAATTGATTTTGGAAACTCATAGAATAGATCTCCACCACTAGAACCCAATCTCTGAATGGTTTAACTAGCACTCATGCTATGGGTCAGTTGGACCAATCCGAAACCATCCGGTGGTGACTCCCTTGCGACTCTTTTGAGTCCGTATCATTCCCTAAGGTAACCCCCTTAGGAAGACTATGCTTTCGCTCCAAGTATGGTCCTTGGTCCGTGACTTTTGCAAGCCTTGCTCTGGGCCCCGGCAGAAACCGGTGCTCACAGAAACATCAAAAATTGATTTGTTTCCTTTCCACCATACACCATAAAAAGAATAATTTAACTCACATTACAATTCCTAGCGAGTCATTCAAGCATAAAAAATAGTATACAAGTAATATGTGCAAATAAGTCAGTGAACTATTTAGCATAACCAAAGTGTGTTCATCCCAAATAGTTTTAGCATTGAAGCCTTTAGGAATATCATAGAAAACATTTAAATACTTATCAAAAATTTCATCTACAACACCTAAGGATAAGTTGAATTCATTAATATAAAACTAAAAGGATTTACCTAGCAAACAAAATTAGATGACTTCATTACTGTCAAGAGTAACCAACTTTAGCTTATCCAATACAAATGTACTATAAAACTCATAGATTAGTTTGTGAAAAACAAGGTAATTGATTTCAAAGAATTTTTGCCACATAGTGCCTTTAACAAACTTGACACTATTTAATCTTAATTTCTCAACATTAGAATAGTCAATAAACTTACCTTGAAAAATCTTAAAGTTGACCATTTTATCAAACCGCTTCTTCTCTTTCCTTTTAAATTTTAGATTCCCATTCAATTTAAAAATAGGTGGTGGCAGCATACCTTTGGTCCTTCTTGCTCATGGTCTTACCATCAAATTTTCTTTTGTTTGTGGCTCTTTATTCAGTTGAACATTTTCGGTTGCTCTTTTAGTGGAAAAGTTTCTTTTAATTTAAGCGGCTCTTTCGGCAAGAAAAAATTTATCCAAAAATTATCTTACCATTTTATTCTACATCATGATCTTTCTAAATGGTAAATAGTATAAGCAATCCTTCACTGTATTTGCAAGTGAAAAAGGAAAAGCTTTTAGTTTTATTTATTCTAAATTTAACACTTTATGGTTTCATTCCATTATAAACAACATAAAACTCCTTTAAATGCTTATAAGGGTAATTTTTTTTAAACTATGAAAAGTCGATAACAGTTAAATAAGTCTAGATTTTAGTTCTAATGGAACCATTAAGTCTTCATAAGTGATACACAATAGATTTAGTCAATTGGTGTAGCAATCATTTATCACAGTCTGTTGGTTAATAGCCATGACATCTTTGTTGATACTTTCTGTATTCATTGTATTTTCACTAGTTATTTCTTTAAGTGTATTCAAAATTTTTGAAATAAAGGTTAATTTTTAGATTTTTACCTCTTTGTTCAACCTTTTTGTAGTCTTTTTAATTTTAGTATCAAAGCTCAAGTTACCTGCAGAAGATTGAGTCATAAAATAAAGAATCAAAAAATGTTAGAAAATCATCCTTAGCAATGGCTTTAAAATTTAATTGGGTGCTGAATCCATCAAATTTATTGTTACTTCCAACATAGAAATATTAAAGAATTTTGCAGCAGTTGAAGAAAGGTTGATCCCATAAGGATGGGAGAATCCTTTGATCCTTTGCAAGAAAAAGTATTTAAAATAATTTTATTATCAGAAAAAAAATTCTATGATCGAGATTAATATTTATTTAATTTGAGATTTTTATGTCTTAATATTTTTATCAAATATATACATTTAAAAAAATATTTTATTTGATTATTTCATAAAATATTTACAACATCATTATATTTTACTTTAAAAATTTTTTAAAATGACTTATTTAACATAACTAACTTATATAAGATATGTATTTGATCGAGCATCAAAATGTCATGTTTTATGCTCATAAACTACCCATTATAGCATAGTTTAGTTGTTAGAATGGTTGACTTGTGTACAGTTTGTATTTTGTAAGCTAAAATAGTTTGTTTTAGGAATATGTGCTTAAATGGGAGATTTTAAAGCTTATTTGGATTTTGGAGTTTCGGGGCACTGCTTGCGGGCATAAAACTGGCTGAAACGACCTCACAAAGCTGCATTTTGGAGAGCTGAAGGAGAAGAAGTTGAGACAAATTCAAACTCCTTCAAGCTAAATGTTGATAAGGCTTGCGAGCATAAGAGAGACCAAAATGATGCCATTTGGCTAGTTTTGAAGAGTTATACATGAAAGAGTTTGGCAAGCACTTAAATTTTTGTAGCTCAATGAGAAAGGGATTAGAAAGGAATCAAACTCTTATATCTGAAGATTAGGATTATCATTTATTTGTTTATTTTTATTAACCTTCGTCCTATAAATAGGAATGTATTGTATGAAGGAAGGGGTTCCTAATTTTAGTTCAGATTTTATTTGCTAGAAAATAATTAATTATTTTATTCCTTTTATTTTAATTCCAGTTTTTATTTTCTTTCAATTATTTTTATTTAGTGTTTTATTTTGCCAATGATGTAGGACTATGCAGCTTATTTTTCCTAATTAGAAGCAATTCAAGTTATTCATTAATGATTATGTGAGATCTAAATGATCTTAATTCCATTGGCAAAACACTATTAGCTTTAACTCTGAAATTTGTAGAACCATTACTATTCTTATGCATGTAAATAAGGCCTGTTGCGTATCTCTAAGTTCTTACATATAGCTAAGTAGGTTATTTGATATGGAAAAGTCACTCCACTTACTGGGGTGGTAAAGCAAGATGCTATCCTTATTATGGCATGTAGTGGGATTTCTTGTAGGTTAGAAGATTTAGTTTGAACACGAGGGATGCTAGGGTCATAGCTATTAACTAGAGTCATGTCTTCCTAATTCCTAATGCAATTTTGGGATGACTTATGAGAATCTTATTCCATTATATCTATCTTGAGATTATGGGCATTTCATAGAGCTTGTTTTATAGCATCTTACAAATAAGGGAAGATTGGGGCATGTGAGATTGGCTCAACAAACTATAACAAACTTAGTGCCATTATTGCCACTGAACTATTAATGAATACTTGAGGCTTTTAGTTGAAAGAATTACTTATTATTGAATTTATTGAATTTATTTTATTTGGTTCTTCATTTGCTTAATTACTTTCCAATTCCCTTTATTTATTTTAAACACAAAGAATTAAGGAAGTTGAAACCATCTTTGTGGGATTCAACCCTTACTTCCACTGCTATAAAATCATAGTTCCTACATGCTGGTAGTAAGGAATTAATTTGACAAAAGCAACAACTGATCAAATTTTAGCACCATTGTCGGGGCTGATAATCAACATTTTTTTAATTCTTTGTTTATGACTCAATCTTCTATAGGTAATCTTAGCTTTGATAAAGAAATTGAGAAAAGTACAAAAAGATTAAGAAAGAGGCAAAACTTAGAAAATCTGCCTCAGTCTCGAAGACTTCTTATAGCCACGAGGAAACAACGAGTGATAACTTTGATAACGAGAGCTATAACAAACCTGTTATGGCCATAAACAATGTACAAACTCTTAGAAAAGTGGTCGCTAAACCCATAGACTAATCTCCACTTTGTATCACTTATGAGGACTTAACAGGACCCTTTGAACTTAAATCTGGACTCATACAGCTACTACCTACTTTCAAGGGCCTGGAGAATGAAGACCCATACAAACACCTAAAAGAATTTCATATTATTTATACAGGGATGAAGCCGTAAGGTATGAACCTTAAACATATTAAACTGAGAGCTTTTCCCTTTTCTCTTGCAGAGGCTACCAAATATTGGCTCTACTATGTGCCTCTAGGAATTATCATAACATGGAATGAGATGGCCAGATTAGTCTTGGACAAATTTTTTCCAGCCAAAAGAGCCACCCAGATTAGGTGAGACATATGTTCCATTCGGTAGAAAGACATGATAAATCTTCATGACTATTGGGAATGTTTCAAAAGAATGAGCACGTTATGCCCATAACAGGGATCACAAAGAAAAATCTGATACAATACTTCTATGAGGGATTATTACCAATAGAAAGGAAGATAATGAATGCTGCAAGTGGTGGAGCTATAGTGAACAAGACACCTTAGGAAGCTCGTAATTTAATTGATATAATGGCTGCTAATGCCCAATCTTTTTGTTAGTGTATGCTCTAGAGCATCATGTGTATTTGAACTATACGTTTCATTAATAAAGGCATTATTCATTATATAGTACAATGTTTTACATGAACTTGTTTTACTTGGAGTATTAAACTATATATTGAAGTCCATGATA
>CANYBF010243655.1:0-16221 GCA_948192965.1 Dalechampia spathulata | reverse complement strand
TCCGTGACTTTCTCAAGCCTCGCTCTAGGCCCCAGTAGAAGCCGGCGCTCACAGTACGTATTGGACTTATCAATGGTAAGTTTCTAAAGTGGTATTATGCTTAAAGTTTAGCATTGCTCCTGGATCACATGAGCTAAAATTATGCACAGTAAACCAAATAAAAAAATTTCATTGTAATTTAACTACATTTGACTTTATCCTTCTTATAAAAGTACATAGGCAGCTTCGTAATATGCTAAGTTCCATTACATAAGTCAAAAAAATTTAGTATTATACTAAGTAAAATAAAATTTGAGTGATGTATATAAAAAAGAAATAGAATGTTCATTAATAAAAAAATGAATATTCTATAATAAAGAGAAAATGGAACTTATGGTTTCCATAGAAAATCTCTTAAGTCAACTCTTTCCACCTCTAATACATTCCTCAGTTGTTGTAAAGATTCTCCTTTAGATAGATCTTGGAAAGGGGAATTCTTTGTAACTGATTTCTCTTCCTCAATGTTGGTGATGTTTGCTTGGATATCAAAGACTTCCTTCTTTGCATAATTCAAAGAGATTCTAAGTCTTTCTTTCTTAGCATTAAGTCTTTGAATCTCATTATCAATTTCAAGCAACTTAGCTTTAACTAAGTTATGATTCTTGAAAGCTTCAACTTCAAGAGATTTTACATTATCTAATCTTTTAAAAATTTCTCCAAGTTTCTTTCAATAAGACTTTTTTGATGCTATGGAAGCTAAGGTAGACTCCTTTTCATGAAGATTATTGATTTTTTAAGAAGTCATCTCCATAAAATTGAGAAAGTGTGAAAGGGGCAATATGAGTGACTTTCTCTGGCCTTTGCTCTATAGGTTTAACTTCCTTGGTAACTTTTATGGCAATAGTGGGGGCATATTTCATTGAAGTTAATTTTTATTCCAAGTTTTCCTGTAAAATAAAAAAAGAAACAAAGAAACCAAGTTCAAAAGAAAAGATTATTATAAGATTGTTGAAGAATGAACAGGAAGGAATGTCATCCAGCATGGCTAGATCAACCATTAGAGCTTCATCAATTTTATGGTCTTTGGTCCCTTCCAACAACAGTTAGAACTTGACTCGAATTCTTTCTCATGTAATTTAGCATATCTAAGGACAGCTCTTCTATGTGGTCTATTATTTGGAAAATTTTTACAAGGATTAGAATCACCATTGCCCTCTTAGTTAGATGCTCTCATAAAAACACTATCATTTGATGTATTCTTGCAAGGAAGGCTAAGAACTAAATTTTGTTGAGGCCTTGAAGTTAAAGGATTTATCATGATAGCTTCATGATTGGGTTTCCTTTAAACTCTAATTATAGTAGATTGGTCGTATTTAGATGTAGAAAGAATTCAAGACTACTCCTTGGATGACCACTTAACATAACTTTGAGTTGTATAAAAAGGCTCCTTTAAGACTTTGGAAGGCATTATGGTCTTTAATTGACTTCTAAGATTTGTTAAGGAATTTCAAAATTAAAGGACTTCCTACAAAGTTAGTTGTCTCATTGGCTTTCAAAGATCATGTAGAATATATTAAGTAAAACAAAAGTGCATGCTAAATCTGGTTGGATAATATATCTAATGGTAAAACATATCCCTGTAACAAAAAGTTATATAACCAGAGTGAAGACTAATGATGTATTCAATCTCGTTGAATGGACCATTATAAATAGAATCATTATCAATGATGGTTGTTTCTTGAGGTGGAAAAATCATATGTTTAAGCAGAATACATGAGACATTACCTGTGGATTTCAACATACAAGTTAAAATTGTTGTTTTTATTATTTTTAGCCAACTTTATATATAGAAAGATAAAAGATAAGTTATTTTAATTATTTTGCATAGCCTCATGTGTAAAAGAAGATAAAGTTAGAAGGAAAAGAGTGAACCATATAAAAAGAAATATGAGAAAAACAAGAATGTTGTATTTTTGTAAATAAAATTCATGAATAAGTAATTTTGAAATATGAAAAATAAAAGTGTATTTACTTTTCATGCATCTCTTATTTTTAGAATTATTTTATAAAAAACTTGTATTTATGTAAATATCTCTAGAATGATGGAATGTTAAAAGCTCACCTTATATTTGGGTTTTCAAATTCCTTCATAATAATGGAATTTAAGAAAAAAATTAAGATTTTGCAATTCAATTGAATGTGACTATTTTTTTAAAACCAAATAAAGGAATATTTAAATTCTATGAAATTGCAAAATCTAACTTTTCTTTGAATTCCATCATTGTGAGGGAATTTGAAAACCAACCTATGAGTTGGGTTTTTACATTTATCATTTCATCATAGATAATGAAATTTAAATTAACAAATATCCATGAATTTTAATAATTTAATTAAACAATTGAATATGAAATTTCAAAGATGTTAAATATATGAAATTTCAATTATATGAATTTTATAAAATCTATAAATTTTACATTACCTCAATTCAAAAGACTCTAAGAGAATTTTATTTATAAATCAATATTTATTTTAAATAAAATGAATTTTTGAAAATTAGTTTATAATTTATGGTTGCAAAATCCTTCTAAAGTAAATTGTTAAATTGTGAAGGCCTATACATTGGTTCTTAAGGTTATGCATAGTGCTTGGATCTTACTTTATGGTACAATTTTAGAGATTATGGAAATAATTAGACTGAGAATTGAATCAATCATATTGAACCATATTGAATTAAAAGAAATGAGTATATTTTAAATTTATAATAATAATAATTGATATGCTTTAGTTTTGAAAATTTGTTAAGTTTATATATTTTTAATATTATTTGGTATATATATATATATATATATATATATGTATATATATATATATATATATATATATGAAAATTCAGAACAAATAAATTATATGTGTATATGTAAATTAATTAAATATTTATGAATTTATTTTTATTCATGTAGTATGATGTTGAATTAGAATTTATTTACATTATTTTGTTTTATTATTTTGTTAGTAGTATTAGGTTAGATGCAACTTCAATATTAAAAGGAACATTTTAGGATTATGATTTCTTGTTTGGGGAATAACATTAGAAAAATTAGGATTTAAAATCAAGTTGATTAAAAAATCAATAAATAAAGTAAAAGATTTTCATCTTAACTTCTAGTGAATATTTTTTCCCTTTTGGTTTGTTCAAGCTTGGAGATTCTACCATTTTAATACGTTTGAAGAATTGAATTGGAACCTTTTAGGTATTATTCTAAATTTTAAGATGTGTAAATGGAAGTGCATTATAATATATTAAATAAATTAAATAAATTGGATTTAAATTGATTAATTTTTAAGTATTGTTGGTAGAAATTTAATTAGATGAATGTTCTATGGATGTTAAATTGATTGTTGGTTTGCTTATTGTGATGTTATATTTAAATGACATCACCTTATAGATTTTGGAAGCGTGAAATAGAATTAACTCAATTAACATTATGAGATTAAGTTGGATGGATTTCATTTTTGATTTTGTAAAATTTATAGCTTGAGTTTTATGTATTATCTCATAGTGAATTTTTGATATATGATCTATTAATGAATTTTTTTATTTTTGCAAAATTTGGGTATAACCTAATAATTAGATTTGAGATATAAATGATTTTCTAGAAACTATTTCAATTAGCTTTTATTATAATTGATTACAAACTACTTCAGTTATAAACATGACTAGAAATAATCATGATATTTAGTAGAATAGAAATAATCATGATATTTAGTAGAATATAAATAATATATGTTAGAATCAATATAGAAAATTTGTATGAATTTTTACAATTGTTAAGTAATTTTAGTAGACTATATGAATGACAAACATGAATACATTATAATTTTTGTTAAAGCATTATATGAGCATTGAATTAGTAAATTTTAGTTGTGAATATTTAAATTTTTGGCTTAATCTTAATAAAGAAATTATTTTAATCTTATTAAAAATTAGTTTAGTGATTTTAAAATAAATAGTATTACTATGTATCATCTATAAGTAAAAGTTAATACTATAATAAGTGGAAGCAATGATAGTTGCTCGTATAGTAAAAGAAAGATATTAGAAGTTACATATAATATTTCAAGCGTAAATTTATTGGTTGCCCCTATGCCTACATTAACTTCACAACAATTATGTGATAAAAGCACATATATGAGTTATTCACTTAAAGAAAGAAAAAGGTAATGCATTTGACTTTACACATAGTACTTAAAAAGATGAGGTCTAAAGTTTGTATTGACTTTACATTCCAATTTTGATGATTGTTAAAATTGATATTCAAATTTGTGTTTAATTAATTTAAGTAGATTTTTATTTATTTAATTTTATTGATTATTCATGTTTTGGATATAATATGTTCTATCCTTGTTTTTTTGGTTAATTGTATAAACTCTTTCATATTTCATGTGATTACTTAAGTAGATAATTAACATATACTTAATAAATATTTCGAGTGAAGATCTTATTGACTTTTCAATTTTGATGGATTTTAAAATTTATTACTTCAAGTGTATTTAATTAATTCAAGTGATTTTCCATTTTAATGATATTTAATTTAAATATTTTCTATCTTTGAATTATTTGTTAAATCACATCATTTTTAACTTTGTATATGATTAATGAGTTTTATTTGGATGTAATAATTCTTATCTTTACTATGTACTTATTTTAGACTTCACATGATTTTATAGCTTTATGAGTAATTGATTATATTTTATTTTTACCTAATTATTGGATATTAAAAGGATAGTTTGATTTATTATCTTTGGAAGGTATTTAAGTGATTTATTATGATCATTTCAAATTATGGAAAGATTCTTATCTTATCACTTAAAGAATGTATTGTAACTTTATTTGTTTCCAAAATGATTTTATGATAGATTTAATTAATCTAATTTTTTAAAAATTAAATATATTAATTATCTACATGAAAGCAAACAATCAACTTATTGAAAGGAAATCTGAATCATCAACCTTGTTTTTGTTAGCTCTTCAATATATTTCATGGAACAATTTAAGGAATTTTTGGGAGATCAATTAGTAAGAAATTTTTTAGATTTTTATTAAGAAATCATTGAGAAATATATTCCTTATGAAGCTCAAATTTGACATCTTTCAAAATATAATATTTTCTCTTTTAGTAAAATGATTTTCAGATATGCTAAATATGATAAGTTTTAAAAAATCAAATTTGGTAACAAATCTATCTGTCATGAAAATTAGTTTGTTGATTTCACGTAATAGAAGTTGTTTCCAAAATTCAACTTAATTAATTGACATTTTTGTACTTCATGTATTTGAAATATAATGGTCACATATTTTTCTAGTATAAATGCATGAGCTTTTGAAGTTTATATCTATTATCAATATGGTTTTGTAAAGATTGTGAGGAAGATTTCATATTCAATCATTTTGATTATTGTAAAAGGTTATCAAATTAACATTTCTGATAAAAGTTGAAAAGGTTACAAGTGAACCTATTGAAAACTTGAGGTTACGAGTTTAGCTTGCTAAAAACTCATTAGAGGTTATAAATAACTCTATTGAAAACTTAAGGTTACGAGTTTAACCTACTAAAAACTCATTAAAGGTTACAAGTGACCCTATTAAAAATTTAAAATTATGAGTTTAGCCTGTTAAAAACTCATCAGATGTTGTAAGTTAGCCTGCTAAAAACTTGAAGAGGATACTAGTTAGCCTTAAAAATTATTGTTATAAAGGTTTCAAGTTAGCCTTTTAAAACTTACTCATTATTAGTGGAACCTCAAACTTGGTTTTGAGAGAGTGAATGTAGGCATTGGGCTGAACTACTATATATCATATGTCTACTTTTCTTCTCTTTTCCTCTTAATTATTAGTCTGTTAATTTTAAGTGCTATATTTCAAAAAAGCTTTTTATAAAGGTTTTTTACTTCAATAAATCTTCTATTTTAAAAGGGAATTTTTCAAAAATTAATCAAGTTATTTTTATGACTTTGATTTATTTTTAAATAGATTTATTTTTGATAAAATAGTTTTCTAAAGTTTATTTTAGTTTGCTAATTTCAAAAATAGTTTACTAGTTTTGAAATAAATGATTTTTAATTTTTTCAAAGTTTGCCAATTCATGCTCCTTTTGGCCACTACTTTAGGACTAACATTTGATGTTAAAGTGTATCTCTATTCTACAGGTTTAATAGCCTAGGAGTGATCAAGTGGTAATTAGTTCGAGTAGCAATATGGTTCTTGCTCAAAATATTGAAGGACATTCTATAATAAGATTTCCTCTATTTAATGGAATAAATTGTCATATTGGAAAACTAGAGTGAGAAAATTTATTCCATTGATTGACATAAAAATGTTGGAAAAGCATCTTATTCGGTGCAACACTACCTACCAAATTGGATGAAAGTAAATATACCGATCCGAATTGGAAGCTAATCTAACTGAATTCTAAAGCTATAAATATTTTACATTATGTTCTTGATGTAAATGAATATAACCATATTTTTGCTTGTACTATAGGATAATAAATTTGAAAGAAATTTAAGGTTACATATGAAGGCACAAATCAAGTTAAGAAGTCAAAGATTAATATCTTATCACATGACTATGAAATGTTTTCTATGCAGCCTGATTAAAATATTTCTTAAATGAGTACCAAAATCACAAATATAATAAACAAGCTAAAGAATCTTTGAAATAACATCTTTGAAGAAATATAAGTGAAGAAGATTCTTAGATCATTGCTTAAGAAGTATGAATTAAAAGTAATTATTTTATTAAGGCAAAGGATTTTATGAAGTTCATATATGATGAACTTATTGGATTATTACTTGCACATGAAATCATTCTTGACAAGAAGAAGGAAAGTAACAAAATAAGAAGAAAAAGTCCATTGCACTTAAAGCTTTATCAAGTGACAAAGAGTTAATTAATGATGAAGATGATATTGCTATGCTTGCAAGGAGATCTAAAGAAAGGTGATAAGTTTTTAAATAGAAGAAGTAAAAAGAAGTTTTAGTCAAAAGAAGAACAATATGCTAAAAAGAAACAATATGAAGTAATCTACTATGAATGTAATGAGCCTAAACATATCAAGCCAAAGTGTCTAAAATTGAAGAAGAATGACTCAAAGAAGAAAAAGGCTATGGCGGCTACATAGAGTGAAAGTGATGATTCAAGTTCAAAATCTGAATCTGAAGAAGAAGTAGTAAACATATGTTTTATGGAAAAAAGTGATAGTGAAAATGAAAGTAAGAATGATCAATAAAAGGTAAATAATTCATCTTTATCTTATCATGAACTTGCAAAAGGTTTTAAAGAACTATTTTATAAGTTTACAAAATTAAGTAAAAAGTACTTGGTTTTGAAAAAAGATTTTAAATATGTTCAAAATGAAAATTTTATTTTGAGGATTGAAAAAGAAAAACTGGAATATGAAATTAACAAGCTAGTTTTAAATAATAACATTTTGAAAAAGGATTTCAAAAATTTAAATAATGAAAAAGAAGTTTTTAGGTTAAGATTGAAAGTTCTTAAATGAAAATAAGTTTATCATGATTCATATGTTTTAAATTCGAGAAAACGATAATATTTTCGAAAATGAACATATGCTTTTAATTCAAACATAAGGGGTTTCCATTATAATTATTATGGATATTATTATTATGTTTGTGGTTTTAAGAAAGATAAAAAGATTTAGGTGCCTAAGGAAACTCAAACTAATGCTAATGTAAAATGATCCAATACACGTTAGGTACCTAAAAATAGGTCTGCTTAATAAGGAAGAATGATAATGAGAAACGGTACATGGATATCACTTGTTCAAGGTATATGACTAGTGACAAAAATAAGTATGTTATTTTTGAATCTACTCATTATGAAGTTTAAGAAGTGCATGATAATAGTATGTTATTTATTAGTAAGAGACATGATAATGTTTATTTGGTTGATTTGAATGACATTATTGAAAAGTGTTTAATTTCATATCATCATAATAGTTGGTTATGACATTGTAGGGTACGTCATGTGAGCATGCATTTAATTTTAAAACTTTTAATATAAATTTTGTTAATGGTTTGCTAAAATTGAAGTTTGAAAGATCATGTTTATAGTACATGTCAACTTGGTAAACAAACTAAAAATTCTTTTAAAAGCAAAGACATGATTTCTACATCTAAACATTTGGAACTTTTGCATTTTGATCTTTTTGGTCACAGTTTACCTATTAGTCTTAATGGTAGATCATATGTATTTATGATTGTTGATGATTATTCATGATTTAAATGGTTATAAAATTAAGAAGTTTGTTCACTTTTGTAAGAAAGTTCAAAATTAACAAGGTCATAAAATCATCTATATAAGGAGTGACCATGGAAGAGAATTTGAGAATAAATCCTTTAAGGATTATTACAATGAATATAAGATTACTTATAACTTTTTGGCTTCAAGGACTCCATAACAGAATGAAGTGGTAGAAAGAAAGAATTGTACTTTATAAGAGATGGCAAGGACTATGCTTAGCAAAACTAGCTTGCCAAAATACTTTTGAGCTAAAGCAATCGATACATCATGTTACATTCTCAATCATGCTCTAGTAAGATTTATTCTAAAAAATACATCATACAAATTGATGAAAGGTAGAAAATCCAATGTAAGTTATTTCCATATATTTGGTTGTAATTGTTTTGTGTTGAATAATTGTAAAAATCAATTTTCTAAATTTGATGCTAAATTAGATGAAATAATATTTCTCGGTTATCCTAATCAAAGTAAAGCATATAAAGTGTTATAATAAACATACCATGACTACTGAGGAATCTATACATGTGATTTTATTAAGGCTAATTAGAGTCTACCTAATAAAGATTCTATTAATGATTATCTTGTAAGAAATAATATTAGCACAAAGGAAAAATAGTCTATTAATTTGGTAGAGGAACTAAATTAGTCAACTAATATTCCTGATGAACAATAAAGTATAGAATAAATGATCAAAGAATATAATCTTCTTAAGGGGTGGAAGTACCATAGGAACCATACAAAGGAAGACATGTTGATTGATCCATCTGAGAAATGATGACAAGATCTTAAATAAGAAATCTTATTGGAAACATAGCTCTCATTTCCCAAATTGAACCAAAAGATGTGATTGAAGTGTAAAGTAATGAAAGCTAGATTAATGTAATGTAAGAAGAACTAAGTTAGTTCAAAAGAAATAAATTATGGATACTTGTTCCCAAGCCAAAGGATCATACAATCATTAGAATAAGATGGTTGTTTAAAAACAAGCTTGATAAGAAAGGTAATATGGTTCAAAACAAGGCAAGGTTTGTTGCTTAAGGTTACAACCAAGAGGAAGGCATCAATTTTAATGAAACTTTTTCTCTCGTTGCTAGAATTGAACCAATTTAACTTTTATGTGCATTCACATCTCATAAAAACTTCACGCTTTTTCAAATGGATGTGAAAAATACATTTTTCAATGATTTTATAAATGAGAAAGTTTATGTAAAACAACCTCATAGTTTTGAAAATTTTTAAAAACCAAATCATGTTTTTAAACTCACAAAAGTGTTATATAGTCTTAAGCAGACCCTAGAGCTTGGTATGATAGACTTAGCCTATTTTTATTAGAAAATGGTTTTATAAAATGTAATGTTGATAAAACTTTATTTACAAACTTCGTAAGCATGACATACTTATTTTTCAAATATATATTGATGATATTATCTTTGGATCAACTAATAAGCTTATATACAAGGATTTTACAAGTTTAATGCAAAAGGAATTGGAATTGAGTATGACAGAAGAACTTATATTTTTCCTTGGGTTATAAATAAAATAAAGCATGGAAAGAATTTTCATCAATCAAGCTAAGTATATAAAGGAACTTTTGAAGAAATTCAAAATGAATGATGCTAAAGGTTGTGGAACTCCTATAAGTCCAATGATGAAAATTGAAAAGGATGAGAAAGGTAAAAGCATAGATATCAAGATGTATTAAGGTATGAATAATTCACTACTTTATTTGACTACAGTAGACCTGATATTCACTTTAGTTTGTATTGATGCACGAGATTCCAAGCTACTCGTGAGGAGTCATATTTAATTGTTGTTAAAAGGATTCTTTAGTAACTTAATAGTACTCAAAACTTAGGTCTTTAGCATCCTAAAGATACTCCACTTGATCTTATTGGCTATAGTGGTGTAGATTTTGTAGGAAGAAGAGTTGAACAAAAACTTACTTCCTGGACATGTCAATTCCTTGGTTATTATCTTATTTCATGGTTTAGCAAGAAGCAAACATCTGTGGCATTGTTAATAGCCGAAGCTGAGTATGTCTTAACTAGAAGTTATATGGCATAACTTCTATGAATGAAGCAATAATTAAAAGACTATGAATTGAAATATACAAATATTATAATTTATTATGATAACACAAGTGCAATCAACTTATCAAAAAATCTTATGTAATACTTAAGGATAAAGCATATTGAGATTCGACATCACTTCATTAGAGATCATATTCAAAGAGGAGACATCAAAGTAATCTTTATGCTTAATAGAGATCGTATACAAGTTTCAAATAAAATGAAGAAGTCTGATGATCACTACTGAAGATGTGGAATAGACATTCAGAATGCCTAATAGAGGAATTAAAGTTAATCAAAGAAAGGATTTGAAGGAAATTGATGGTTGTTACACATTTTATATACTATATTTTCCTAATATTTTAAGCCATATTTAATACCCTTTATGCCCAATTTTTTTATATCTTTTGCATCATTTACATGCATTTGCATAACATTCATCCCATTTCATTTGATATTTGTTATATCTTGTACTTTGCTATGTTTTTTGCATGATTTTATCTATTTTCATCATCATTTTGGTCATTTGTGTTTTTGCATGTTTTTATAGTTTGTTTTTCTTTCTTTTTTATTTTATCTTAGTTGTATGTTAAGCTTTGGCTCATTTATATAGGTTAGAATCCCTTTTTGATCCATTCATTTTACTGCCTCCTTTATTTCTTTTTCCAGTGTCTAACTTGACTCGAGTTCAGCTTAACTCGGGTCGAGTAAGTTGCTGCTTCTTTAACTTAATTTTCCAATGTCCAACTCGACCCGAGTTGAGCTGAACTCGAGTTAAGTGTGACTTAACTACACTTCGTGATCTCCATTTTTAGGGCTATTTTTACACCATTGGATCATATATTTTGAATGGCTCAGATTTATTTTCAGGATAGGTATATATTTATCTTTTCTTGGATTTGGAGGAAGGAGGAGGAGGTCTTACCATTTTAGGGTATTGGTTAGGTTTTTCAATTAAGGGAAATTGGTCAAATCCATTTCCTTTTCACTTTGTTTTTAGAATCAATCAGCATTTTGATAGAGTTACCCAATTTTCTTACATATTCTTAATAACTTTTGTCTTATATTAGTGAATAGAGTATTGGAGCATTTGGGATTCTTGAAGATTTAAAGAAGAAGACTGAGAAATCAACCCAAGAAGTAGCTGGAGAATTTATTTTCTTTGTTTATCTTAAATGGCTGTAAAACTCTTCTATTTTATTTTGTTTTTGGTTATTTTGGATCCTACGTCTTGTGAGTAGTTATCTATGGGTTGAGGTGATTGTGTTTCGGATTTGGTCTTGAACTTAATGCTGTTTTATTAATCTAATGACTCTCTTATCCTTTTTTATCTTGCTTTTATTGATTGGATGTTATCAATGATATTGGCCAACTTATTGTTGATGTTCAAATTTATGGTTGATTGATGACTTTGGGAAAAGCATCTAATTTACTTGAAAAGATAATGGGACTTTTGATTAATTTGCTAGGGATGGTGGTTAATCAATTGAACATTGAATGGATTAGGACTATGATTTAAATGCAAGTGTGAACTGGTTTAAATCTATCTTAATTGGTTTTGATTAATCTCCGGGAGGAGCTAATTATAACTTATTCATGTTTAAGATATAAATTAGATTAATAAAAATTGAACTTGATTTATTTTAATCCCAACCTCAATTACCTCAACTCGATTTTTGTCATATTTACGTTATTTGATTGAATTACTTGCCTTGCTTTAAACTTTGTTATTTTATTACATTTTTGCATTTCATTTTATAGCTTACACTTTTCATATTTCTTTGAAATAAATTTGATATTATAGATAATTGACCAATTTGACCTCTAGTATTTAACACACTTAAATCCTTGCGAACGATACCCGATACTATTACGAACCATATTCTTGTGGTAGCATAATTAGGAAAAGAGAAATAAGAAAAGGTTTATTCCTTTTCCACAACTTGTTTGTTATTGTTTGATCTTGTTACATCATTACTTTTTACGCTAACAATGGTTACAACGAATTGGAAGCAATGAATTATATTTTGAGAATCTAAAATATTTTAATTAAAGACTAAATAAGTGTCAATGCTCTATCAAAAATATTTTATATTTTGCAAAAAATCATATCACATATGATTCTGCCTAGGTTTAGTATTTTTATGCATTTGAGTGATTTAGAGATATGTATCATATAGCATCTTATGAACATAAAAGAGGAACAAACTCCTTAGAATGATAAGGAAGATAAAGAAGAAGAAGAACACAAAATTGATACTATAGTAAAACATTGTGAAAAACTGAAAGGAAAGCAGCTAACTAAAGAAGCTGAAGAGGAAGAAGAAGCTGAGTGAACTAATAATGATTCAGATGATGGGGAGGATGACACTTAGATTGTTCTCAAGCCCTCTATAACTCAAGATGTTAAAGGTAGGATGATTATGTCTTATTTAATTATGAAGACCAAAGCCATTCCACCAAGAGCGCCTGAAAGTTGCTCTGATCCCTTCTCTATTACTTAGCTCATTATCCTCATTCTGCTCCTTTATAATACTATTATTAATATTTTAGTACTTTGGTTATATTCTATCTTTTCCTTTTTCATGATGACAAAAAAGGGAGAAGAATATAGTACTTATAGGATAAGTTTACAGGTTTTATGATTAGCATATGATTTTAGTTAATGGTTATGCATGGTTAATATTTTTGAACTTATGTGTGTTAAATTATTTTCAATCAACTTTTATCATCGTCAAAAAGGAACATTATATTTTAAATACATGCATAACCATTATATTTTCAATCAATTTTTGAATTAAATCCTTTACATTTTTCTTATTTATGTTTTCTAACTTCAAAAAAAATATGACCATTATATTTCAAATACATGCAGTACAAAAATGTAAGTTATTGTACTATTATTGTAAATGTTTCAAGTTACAATAATAGTACAATAATAGTAATAGTAAACTTGTTATTACTATTATTGTAAATGTTTCCAGTTAGCCTTTAAAAACTTATTATTAGTAGAACCTCGAACTTAGTTTTAAGATAGTGGATGTAAGCATTGGGCTGAACCACTATATATCGAGTGTCCACTTTTCTTCTTTCTTTGTCTCAATTATTAGCTTGCTAATTTTAATTGCTTTATTTCAAAAAGGCTTTTTATAAAGGTTTTTCACTTAATCAATCTTCTATTTTCAAAGGGAATTTTTTATAAATTAATCAAGTTATTTCCATAACTTTGATTTATTTTTGACAAAACAATTTTTTAAAGTTTATTTTAGTTCGTTAATTTCAAAAATAGTTCACTAGTTTTGAAATAGGTTTGCTAAAATCTTTTTTATTTTTTAAAGTTTATCAATTCACCCCTCTTGCCCACTGCTTCAGGATTAATAAATCTTAATTAGATCTATCATATATTTGGTAATTGTTTGACTTTGTATTTTAAGTAATTATCTTGACGATTATTATGGTAATTATTTTTAAATTATAAAAGGATAATTATCTTATCTTCTAAATGGATATTTTATGATTTTATTTTATTTCCAAAATATTTTTATTACAAATTTTCTATAATTGATTCTTCAAAAATCAAATATATTAAGTTGTACATGTAGATGGAAGCAAAACAGATTGACTTGGAAATATGATATATTAGCTACTGTCACGTTCGCACGCACATCACTTAGGCATTTCTTAATTTCATCACATGATCGGTGGATATTTGATGAATTAAGATTGTTATTTTGGTATTGCTAAATGCATGATTATCTAAATCGATGAATTGTTATGCTTTAAGCATTGATTTATGATGAAGTGTTATTATTAATTAAGCTAATTAGTGAAAGTGTGATATTTGATTATAATTAGATGCAATTAGTTTAGTTAATGTTTTAGGCAAATTAATTAATAAGATATAATGTTATCTTATTTAATTTATTAACTATTTTAATTATTTTAATTAAATAAGTTTATGTTTATTTATTTATTTATGTTACGTATTGATTAAGTAAGTTAATTAATTATGAGAGTTTGGTTTGTTAAAAAGGGGATTTGATAGATTAATTAATTATTTTAATTAATTGAATTATAATATTAATATTATAGTAATTGAATTTGGTGAAGATTATTATTTAGTAACATATATATATATATATATATATATATATATATATATATATATGATTGATAGTAATTATATATTGTGATAAGTTTTAATTGTATTAGATATTTATATTTATATAGTTTTATGTATTATAATGTATTAAATTGGTTAGTGGACCTTTAGTGGCTTTAGTTTATTTATTAAACAAGTTAAGAGTGGGGTTAGATTTTTATTGCTATTGAGTTGGTGTGTGAGGGGGGACTTTTCGACAGAAGCTGTTGGGAAGTGGGTGTCTGGGATTTTGGTAATTTAAGTTTTGTCTTGAGAGGGGGAAAGGACAGAATACATGCTATGGAGAGGAATGGGGAACTCCATTTCCTGTCTTATTTCGGTGCCTTCCATTCTTTGAAACTCGATATATTGCCCTTCTTTGTTTCTGACCGTTTCTCTCTCCACCTCCCTCGCCTTTGTTCTGCTACTTTTAATTGGAAATTTTCTTGAGCGTTTGTTCTTTGGAAGCCGATGGTTACTTCTGTTGCTTTGGGTGTTTCGGAAAAAGGGTCTTCATTTTCTTCCTTCTTTGGTCGTTTCTTCTGCCTTCTTTTGCTCATTGAAAATGTTGGTTCTTATTCCTTCTTTATTCTGGGCGTGCTTCCTTGTTATGCTTGCTGTTACTTTGCTTTCTTAAGCTGAGTTTCTTTCTCTTTCCTTATGCTGTACGGTTCTTGTGGATACCGAGAGTTCTACTGTGTTGCTTGGAGTGTCCCAACGTAATGGAGATCTTCTTCATCATGTTCTTGCTGTAGGTTTGTTGTAATGATTGGGAGTTCCTTCTTGAGTTACGTAAGTTCTTTGAGGAAGCCAGATATCAACAGTTTGTTATACCTTCTGTTTCCTGCGAAATGAAGTCAATTATTCTTATTCTGATCAGAGATTTTAGGAGGCATGCATGTAGTATTGTGTCATGATCCTTAACGGTTTGGGGTTTCTTGGGTATTCGGTGGAGCTGGTGAGTAAACAGTGAAGTAGGGAAGCTTTTACCGATCCTATTTTCCTTAATCTTTGTTACATCATCGTTCTTTTATGTCAAGGTAAGTTTATATATGTTAGCATTGGTTAACCATAGCTTACATGTGGTTAGGGTCTTTCTTTCTTCTTGATAGCCGTTGGATGTTCGGTCCATGTTTGTACATGTTTGATATGTTATGAGCTACATGTTGTCTCTAAATCCTTCATCGTCATCTTCTTGTGTCATGCATGTCAAGTTAATTATTTTCTTCTTGATGTCACGTCCGCACACACATAGCTAAATCATATTATGATTTCATTTTCGATCTGTGAGCCAGTGATTAAATGATTTGATTATTTTGGTATTGACGAAGCATGATTATTTAAATCGACGAATTAAAATACTTGATTATCTAAATTAATGAGTTTTTATACGGTCAGCATTAATTTATGATGAAGTGTTAATATTAATTAAGCTGATGTATGGAAGTAGGATATTTGATCATAATTTGATGCAATTAGTTTAAGTAATGTTTTGGGTGAATTAATTGGTTAGATATAATGATATCTTATTTAATTATTAAATTATTTTAAATGATTTTATGCGTTAATGATAAGTAAGTGAGTTTATACTTAATAATTGGTTTTGGGTAATGTCATTATTTTTATTATAATTAGTGTTAATTATAAAAGGGTAACATGTTTAATTATTTAAATTGTTCAGTATTTTAATTATTTTAAGTATATAAGTT